>SJYO01018757.1:87435850-87640864 GCA_006410555.1 Capra ibex | reverse complement strand
GTCGTAGAGGTGGGGGTCGAGGCCTGTGAGTAGGGATCTCTCGACCGTTGTCCAAAGAAAAGTTTCGAGGCGTCATCCCAAACATCTATTTCGACGGGGGGAGAGTCTGTGTGGGGGAGGAGAGACACGGGTCTAGTAAATGAATAATTTGGTTAATCTAATTTACTGAGTGCGGTGTGGGAACCCGTCCTCCGTCCATTTGTCGAGTGTTTCTCAGACTGAACGTGACGAACTTTCCCGGACAAAGACAGAGTCGGATCTGAGAGGAATGGTCGCGGGGGAGGGTGAGGGTCGTCGGGGGTGTTTCTCGAAGAGTCTACCGTTCTCCTTTGGACTCTACGGCGGGGGTGGATGTCACGAAAGAGTGGGGGATCCTTCGGGTGTGGTTGGGGAGTTTCTTGACTGTTGTTATTAGAATAGAGGTGACGAGTGTTTCTGTCGTCCGGTGGTCGAGTCGAAGATCCGTTTACGAACATCCTAAGGGCCAAGAGGTTTTGTGAACAGGAGCACGTTATACCGGTCCTCCCATGGAACAGGACGGACGGGAGACGGTGGTGTCGAGTCGGGGGCGTCTCCCGTGGGCGACGGGACAGGTGCCGACGAGGTACAGACAGTTTTACGCGAACCCGACCTACCGTGCGTCTCCAGGACGTCGACCGACCGATTCTTCCCCCTCCCCCTGGGAGTGAGTAGAATGGACCTTTTGTTCCCAGCCCCCGACCTAATAAAGAGGCCCAAGATTGAGTCAGGACACTCGTGTCTGATGTACGCGGTCCAGGACCTGCCCTGGTGACAGTACTCCAGAGGTAGGAGCCCCTTCTGTTCTCCCGACTGGGGATACCTCTGAGAGAGTCCTGTTCCGTGTCCGAGAGACCCTCACTCCTGTTCTCCCAGGGAAGACGAGGGACGAAGATGGCAGAGTCGGGTGTCGTGGGAAGAGACGAAACATCAGGTCCCGAGATCAACCCTTTGTGTGGTACCTCTGGTGTCTCTTGGTGGGTCAGGACGAGAGTCGTAGAAGAAGGTGTATGGTGGAGTCTCCGTCGGGGAGGGACGGTGGGGGTCGGACCTTAGGTTCTTCCTCCACACTAAACTCAGTCTAGGATAGGATCTCACTTGGTGTAGGAGGACGGGGGGGTGGGGTGGGGGGACGGGACTAGGTCTGTAAAGGCGGAAACATATAAATATTCTGAGAGAATTTTATCTAGGGTCGTTTGTCCTCGTCTCTGGGCTAAGCCCAGCTTCTTTACTTGTAACCCCTTTCATTTCTGAGGACCTCGTTTCGACGAGAAACGGAAGGGTAAGGTGTAGGCCCAAAATCCTAGTCGGGTCAGGAGGTCCTCTCGAGGGGGGGTAGGTCCCACCGGAGAGGACAACCGGGGGTAGGAGAGTTACGACTCAAAGGATTTTGGATTACCGGGATCTTTCACTTTCAACGAGTCAACACCGGTTGAGAAACACTGGGGTACCTGCCATCGGACGGTCCGAGGAGACGGGTACCTTAAGAGGTCCGGTCTTATGACCTCACGCATCGGCCAGTGAAGAGGTCCCCTAGAAGGGTTGGGTCCCTAGTTTGAGTCCAGAGGGTGTAGCGTCCACCTAAGAACTGATGGACTCGGTGGTCCCTTCGGGAGATTAGAGTAAATAATAATTCGTTTACGTGAGACGTTTCATGAAGGTCCGACAGTCGGGAAACGATTTCCTCGGGTAGGGGGGTGGATTTACCCCAGGACCAAGGTCTTCCTCCCCCGTATCTCCTGGTCATCCCCCTAGTCATTCCCCTAGTCTTCATGTCTGTAGGAGCCCTGTTTCACAGGGAGTGGACACTTCTCGACGTCTCGTCGTAGGGTCCTCACACAGACGGAGTCTGTAGACGAACCTGGACCGTCTCTGAGGACCAGTCCACTCTTTTTAGTCATCCCAGAGGTTGAAAGGGTCACCTCGGACCACGAAGACGGGTCGTGTTTAGTGTGTTACAGACCCTCTTTCCTGCCACACCCTCTTTCCTGACACACCCTCTTTCCTGAAGCCGAGGGAGTGAGGGAAGACTCTTTCCCGAACAAGATAAAACGTCACACCCTTCGGAGGACCCCCCTATAAACACCTTCCTCTGTCTCCCGACATAGAAAGAAGGGAATACGACCGAACGGCTTTAGGGGTCGACCTCTTCCAGTACGGATTTGCCTCAGACACACATTAGGGACCGGTCCCCTCGTTCCTGACACCTCGAGACGAAATCCCCTGACACATCTCCTCTCTAGTCTCCCTTTTCCGGTCCCGACTCCTCCACCCTTTCTGACTTCCGTCCTCTTCCCCTGCTACCTCCTACTCTACCAACCTACCGTAGTGGCTGAGCTACCTGTACTCAAACTCGTTCGAGGTCCTCAACCGTTACCTGTCCCTTCGGACCGTACAACGTCAGGGATCCCAGTGTTTCCCAACCTGTGCTGATTCGTTGACTTGACTCTTGACTCCTCCACCCACACCCCGAACCCTTCCACCTCTCCCAAACTACGTCTAGTCTCACTGAGTCACCGTCTCTTGGGTGGACGGTTACGTCTTCTGAGTCCAAGCTAGGGACCCATCCCTTCTATGGGACCTCCTCCCGTGCCGTTGGGTGCGGTCATAAGAACCGACCTCTTAGGGTACCCGTCTCCTCGGACCCCGCCGGTGTCAGGTTCTTCAGTGTTCAGCATGTACTGACTCGCGTGTGTGTGTCTCCGAGGTCCCCTACAGACGTCTCTTGGGTCGGACCCGAGTTGTCCGCTTTGTCTTTTACAACAGACTTCCATTCAGACCCAGGAAGACTCCTCGGTCTCTGATATACTTTCTAGACCTTCGAAAGGCAAATAATTGATTCTAATGAACCTGCGGGTGGGAACCTGGTCGGACCCCGACGTCTCTTTCACTCTTCACTGACGTTCTCCTCTGTAAGACCGGGGCGACGGACCCTGAACCCGACGTATCAAAAAGTCGAGAAAAGGTGAAGTAAACTCTTAGTAGTCCCTGAAGGGACCTTTAGGTCACCAATCTTGAAACACGTAGGTGACGTCCCCGAGTCCAAACTAAGGGACCAACCCTCTATCTTAGGACGAGCGGTACACCGTGTTGGTCTTTTTGTTTATTTTTTGGTGTGGTTTATAATTTTTTTAACCCGTCTAAGAAAAGACAGATTCGGTGGTCCCTCCGGGTGTGGAAGGGGGGTCGGGGGAGGGGGGGGTTTTTTTGGACTATTAGTAGTCCTTAAGGAAAGTGTAGTTATGGTTCGGAAATGAGTTCACGAGGACTGTTCACCGGCGGTTCCGGGACGACCTCTGCGGGTCCCGGTCAGTCCCCACAATACGCACGCTCCAGGCCGCCACCACCGGAGTGACTACCCACCAAGAGCAACAGTCGTAGGGAAGGAAAACTTCCTGAAGGGCCTTGTTCGGGTTGGGAGGATGCCCCTTCGTGAAGTTGGTCGTCACATCTCGCAGTTTGGCCACCTCGGTCATACCCGTCCCCCACGTCCGCCGACGACCGTCGTGACGTCCGGAGATCGGGGAGGGGAGTCGAGGTAGTCAGGTAGCTGTGGGACCCAGAGACGGAGACAGTGCAGTTTTGAGGCTCCGTCGTCCTTCGTAGATCAAGTGAGGGGTCCTCGTCCGGGGTCCTGTGACGGTCTGCCCGACAGACGGTTCCCGTCTATTTCCCTACCCCTCCTCGGTGGTCATCTTGTGACCACTGAATCTTTCCGCACCTTCCGGAGTGAGTGAGTGGACCTTTCTACGAGTGTAGACTCAGTATACCCTTTTCAGTAGTATACATAATGTCTTCACTTCGATCGGGTCGAGGTAAATGTCGACAGTATCGGATTCCTCTGTACCACCTGTCTGCAGCACACCACTGCGCCTACCCTGGAACCTTGTCCTTTCCCGGGAGACTTTCCTTTGCCCTTACTTCGCACGCGAAGTCAATCTTTGCTGCATGGGTCCTGAAGGGACCACCCGGTCACCGATTCTGAGACGTAAGGGTTACGTGCCCCGGACCCAGGTCAGGGACCAGTCCGTTAATCTAGAGTGTCCGACGTCGAGTCTGGGTCACATCGGTTTATCTCATAATTTTTCTTTACTACATGGGTTGAACCAAGTAACATTTTTTACATGGTATTATTGATTGAATTCTACACTTATTATTTCCTTTGATCTACACTCCATCCAAAGGGACCACCGAGTCACCATCTCTTGAAAAGACGGTTACGCCCTCTGTGTCCAGCCCAAGAACCTAACCTTTCTAGGGGACCTCTTCCTTTACCGTTGGGTAAGGTCATAAGAACGGACCCTTTAGGGTACGTGTCTCTTCCGACCACCCGATGTCAGGTACCCTAACGTTTCTCAACCTGTATTGACTTCGCGGACTCGGACCTCTACACTCCATTTAATGTTGAGGGACATGATAGATACGAAAAAACATTTATATTTTGATAAAACTTTATTTTCGAAATAAATTTTCACGTGAAAACAGAAATCTATATCCCCAAACATATCCGTATTTGTTTTGACTCGTCTTTCGTACAGTCTGGAGACACGACCAATGAAGAGTCTTCTGTAACAAACGTAAAATACGGAAGTTCAAAAAAATTTTTTATGTCAAAAATTTATCTACCTTCCTCTATCTTTATTTTATCTCCTCTTAGTTTTAATCTTTGGACACGACATAAGGTGACAGGACACTATCCTACCCGGGAACAAGAGAGTACTCGAAACACTGGAGAGACTGACAGCCAAAAGAGGAGATAGTTTACTACTGAAAATTCCTATAAGGTCCCTGAAGAGACCCCCAGGTCACCAATTCTTAGGTGGAAGATTAGGTCCCCTGACCCCAAACTAGGGACCAACCCCTTGATTCTAGGATGTACGACACCCCGTTGATATGGGCTTGCTACGTTGATGAGTCACGAACACGCCGTTGTTTTCTAGGGTGTACTGCTGAACTACGTCAGTTTATTTGCTATTTATGTGTAATTTTTTTTATTATCATTATTATAAATAGATGACATACATTTTATTTATTGAATTTCTGTCAATTGTTCTTGAATGACACGTGTGTCGTGTCCCTTGAGATGAATTATGAGATATTACTGGATACACCCTTGTCTTAGGCTTTCCACCTATGTCCATATACGTATTGCCTAAGTGTGACGATATGTCGACTTTGATTGTGTTGTAACATTTAGGTGCTGTGAGGTTTGTTTTAGTTAAAAAATCTGTCCCTACCTCTACCCTCCCTCCAAGTTTCCCCTCCCCTATATACACATAGATACCGACTAAGTACAACTCCAAACTGTCTTTTGTTGTTTTAAGACATTTCGTTAATAGGAAGTTATTTTTTTATTTGATTTTTTTAAAATTCCCTATAAGGTTTACAATGGAAGACTCTAAGTCACTATTTGTGTGTATTTACTTTTGACGTAAAACAACCGTCTAGATAGTACCCGAGGTAATTTATAATGTCTAATGTCGGGGGGTTATGTAAATTACCCGAAGGGACCACCGAGTCTGTCGTTTCTTAGGCGGACGTTACGTCCTCTGTACCCAAGTTAGGGACCCACCCCCCCTGTAGAGGACCTCTTCCCTTACTGATGGGTAGGGTCATAAGAACGGACCTCTTAGGGTACCTATCTCCTCAGACCGTCCAATGTCGGGTACGTAAGTATTTTCTTCACCTGTACTGAATCTCTGAATTGTTGTTGTTGTACTATGCAAATTTTATCAAACCAGGGATTTTTTGTAAGACTCGATGTGTCTTTAAAAAGTCCCTGTTCAGATATCCGTGTGACATGGTCACGTCAAAAACTCCAATTTTTTTTACACTCTCTTTAACCCAATGTCAGACTAAATATTCTTCTCATAACCGGCTCCGAATTGACCGAGTTTAGATACGTTTATCTTCTTCTGTTTTTTGGTACCTACCCCAACGTTCACCGTCAGGAGGGCGAACAGTGGTTAGATCCCGAGAAGTACCCTCTCCCCACTTTTGCGAACCGCCCGAGGTGTGTCGAAACAAAGGTCGAGGGGTGGGTGGTGGGGGTTGAGGATAGTCGAGGTCTACGACCGCTAGACTCTTCGTCTGGGTAAGTCTCTCGATAGAGGACCGTCTGTCGTTTGGACCCGATCCACTTGACTCCCAGAAACCCTAGGAGGGAGTTTCTGTCTCCTCCCACCGTCCCTCTGTCATAGAGTGGGTCACCCTGTAAGGCTTTTACCCCCCACTTTCGCACTCTTTCCGGTCTTTAGCGTCTTCTAGTGGGGTGCCTACCTCTGTTTACAGAGCGGAACCGTTTAAAGTCGTTCTCGGCTAAGAATCAACTAGACCCCAAATAGGTTTCTTTGAGACGCCAGGTTCTTCCTACCCCGACCCCTCTGTCACATCTGTCCGGAGGGAAAGGGAGTGACCCGAGAGCCCCAGGGTCCACCCTTTCCTGTGACCCCGGTTGCGACCAAGGACCACTGCCAGTCGTACCACGAGTAAGCAGGGGGTGAAATGGGAAAGTGAACCAAAATAAATAGGGTCTGTCTCTCAGTTTCGTCTCGATGGTTTATTGGTCAATTGAGTGACGAATCCTCACTCAATCACGAATTAATCACATCTTCAGACGAATTGGTACACTTGTGTCTCCTCTTTCTACTCAGAAAATATTTTCGTAGTTATCTCTCTTTAATTGTATCATGTTATGGCACATGTATGGTCCCTTCATGGCAGGGACCACCAGGTCACCGATTCTGAGGTGCGAGGGTTACGTCCCCCGGGTTTAAGGTAGGAGTCAGTCCCTTGGTCTAGAACGTACGAAGTTGATATCTGGGGCTTACGACTTTGATTCTGGGAGTATCGGTTTCTTTATTTATTCATCTTCTGAACCACGTCGGTCTATTTATTTATTTTTATAAAAAGTTTATACAATAGGAACCAGACCCTTCTAAGGTACACGGAGTCGCGTTGATTCGGCCACACGGTGTTGATCTCGGGCACGAGACGTGGTTCTCCTCGGTAGTGTCACTCTTCGGGGACGAGAGGCGTTGATCTCTTTCGGGTCGACGTCGTTGTTTCTGAGTCGCGTCGGTTTTCACTTAATTAAATTAATTCTTTTTCATATATATATATATATATATATATATGTGTGTGTGTGTTTCCGTTTGGCTTATAGTGTCACCAGAGACAACGCTCCAGATGTGGAGGAAGGTCGGGCACGGCCAGTCGTACGTACTATTAGGCTAGTTACTGGGCACGACAGGCCGTGTTTCTTCTCCTCTCTGGTCGCACCATCCTATGGTCACGACAAATGTCAGAGTGAGCGAAACGGGAATAGAGTTGTCCCGTGAGTCTGGGGAGAGGGAGGCGGGTGGGTACTAAAATGTTGACACTGTTCTGTGGGGAAATTAGGGGAGGAAGAAGGATATTTTGAGTGACGGAAGGTGTCCAAATCCTAAAGTCTATGATTTCCGGGCACCGGGTAGACATGAGGACCAAAGGAGTCGAGAAAAGGAGGGTTGAGTAGACAAGAAGAGAGGGATGGAAAGGGGTCGAAAGGAAGAAAGGAACCCCATCGTGTCCTCTGGAGGGAGATTAAAGACTCAATCCCAAGGTTTCCTCCCCCTCTCTCAGTACTCCGGTCACGACACCCGTCTCTCACAATCAGTGAGTCATTACCGGCTGAGAAACGTTGCGGTACCTGACATCGGGTGATCCGAGAAGACAAGAACCCTAAGAGCTCCGTCCTTATGACCTCATCCAACGGTAAGGGAAGAGGTCCCCTAGAAGGATTGGGTCCCTAGTTTGGGCTCAGAGGACGTAACGTCCGTCTAAGAAGTGTCAGACTCGGTGGTCCCTTCGGGGTCCCCGTCACTTCTGTACCAAACTAGGATAATATAAACCGACAACCCGTTATCCAAGTATAATGACGTGGAAGAGAGTTATTGGTTAAGAACGTACAACCACCCCACCCCGCCCATAATTCTGAAACAAAAGACTCCCGACGAACAAGTCAAAATCCGACTCACCGTGAACTATTATATTCCGTCCGAATCGACAGTGAAACCGGTTCGAAGGGTCCCGTGTTTCTTTACCCGGTGCAACTTACAAGGAACTAGACGTCAGGTCACGTCCCGACCGTCTTGGGGGTGCGTTTCACAGTCTCTTTCCCTGTACTGGGCCACCACCCGAAACCTCAGTATATAGGGACGCACACTGGGGGCCAAGACGGTGAATCGACCACATGATGATGATTCAGCGAAGTCAGCACAAGCTGAGACACACTGGGGTCTCTGCCGTCGGGTGGTCCGAGGCGGCAGGAACCCTAAGAGGTCCGTTCTTGTGACCTCACCCAACGGTAAAGGAAGAGGTTACGTACTTTCACTTTTCACTTTTACTTCGGCGAGTCAGCACAGGCTGAGACGCTGGGGTACCTGACGTCGGATGGTCCGAGGAGACAGGTACCCTAAAAGGTCCGTTCTCATGACCTCACCCAACGATGTAGGGTCTATTTAAGACTGGGAGAGACTCGACACCCGAAGAGTCGACTTGTGGTCTCGAGTGCTCGAGACCGTCTTTCCCTGAGATTCTGTTGGAGTGTACCTTGACGACTCGACCCGTCATACAAGACTCAACTCCTGGTGGTGGGTATTCACCAGGTACTTTAGTCAAATCACCCTGTGTTTGTCATAGACATGTCTTTCCGTTTGGAGTGGCAGTGGGGGGGCGGAACATCGACCTCCTTCATAGCACGACAACCGAACGAGGACAATGTAGATCTTGCGTCCGCACACACACAAACATGACCGTTGCGTTTCACGTGAAAAAACACCTAGTACCGTTTCTTCAAACTCTGGGACTGTGTCTTCCTAGTCGATTCTAGACCCCTTTTGTGCCGTCCACTACAGTGCGGACCCAGGATGTGCCTTATAGGACAGACTTAGATATCTACTGTCGGACTATGAGTACACAGGTAAAAAGAGTTTGAGGGACCGGGTAGTGGGGTTCCGAGGGGACACGAGAGAAGAGGAGGGGGTGGGAACCCGAGTCCAAGTCGTAGACATATTGGTGAGGGGACCGACCCCGAACGAATGGAGAGAGTTCAGGTTGGTACTCGAGGGACTCCCGTCGACCGTCGAAGAATAGGGAAAAAGAGTTGAAGACCGGTGTGTCCGGGACGTGACCTTCCCCTCACCGACCGTCCTGTCCCCTGTGAGTCGTCGTCCCCCCCGTCGGGTCCAGACCTCTCCCTCCCGTTGACCCAGGGAAATCTTAAATTGAGTTGTCGTGAATGACTTCCGAGTGCGAAACGGTCCTTGACACAACCGTAGTAGTGACCGTAACATAAATTGAAGTTTTCTTGTACTTAATAATAGGGTTAAAATTCCCACTTCTTTGACTCCAAGTAAGTTGTTCCTTCGTCGTCTCTAAGCTTGTGATCTAGAATAATAAGTGACTAAGGAAGTAAGTGAATAAGAAAGTTTCCTATGAATTGTTTACGGGTGTTATGTGATCCGCGACGCGGGTCCTAGTTTCTGTGTCTCTCTCTGCTGGTCAGGGACTGGAGTTTCCTCTCGATTTCTGTGAACTTATGTTCTTAGACCATTTACGAATCTCTTCGCCCACCTGTCTCCCCCGACCTAAACTCCGTGTAAAGTACTAAGATATCCTGTCCACCCTCTTCATAACTAAGAATGTAAAATGAATTTATGTTCAGTTGTTACAACCTAAAAAGAGAAAGGAAAGGAAAGAAACAGTTGTTACAACCTAAAAAGAGAAAGGAAAAGAAAGAGAAAAAGAAATTTGTCGTACGGAATAAACGTATTAAAATCGTTCTTCCTGTGTCCACCATTCACCGTAAGCCTACGAGACCTCCACTCGTCTCATTCCGGACCTCTTCCCCTCTGACGACTCCGAACTCCGGGGGCCCCCGGGACGGGATCTCAGTCGCGAACAGACGCACCATCTGCCAGTCCTTCCCTCCGTCCCGACGACCCCCTGTCTTCGGCTGAAACCGGTTAGAGAGCAGACTGTTCGAGGTTGGAGGAATTTCTGTCCTTAAGTGCCGAGGTGTGTCGTTCCTCCTCGTTCGTCGCTCGGGTCCCGAGTAGAATGTCCAGTCTTTAGACTCTGTCTCTGTCCTTTTCTGCGAAACACGGTCTCGGCCCTCCTAAACTGGGGCTACCGTCGCTACAGCCCCGAGGGTCCTTTCCGCCCGAAAACCCCCCACCCTCACTCGGTTTCAGTGTCGGGACCGTCCTCTTCGTCTCGACCCTCCACACCGGGGACCCATCCCCCTCCTGACCACACGTCGACTTTCTTTCTCCACCCGGTCCACACCGGCAGGTTGTCCCTCCGGGGCCCCGTACTCAGTGAACGTAAGGGGCTTCGTGGGTCTAGAGTACCCTTTCCGGTCCCTCGTCATCCACTTGGGGTGTCCGCCTGACGACCGGAGACGACTCAGTGGGGTAGGTAAATCCTCAACAATGAGCCCTTGAATAAATTTGTTTTCCTTTCTACAGTGAGTAGGACTTTAGTCCGTTTCCCCACCAGTGTGGGAGGTAGGTGTAGTCGCGACTCTTGCGGGGTAGGGTCTGAGAGGGTCGAGGAAGGGTCCGGACCGCACCGGAGAGAAGGACTCTGAGAAGACAGGGAGAACAGGAAGAAGAGTGACCGGGGAGGAGGGAGGAGACGGCGGAGACGTCGTCCCGGAGGTGGGGTGTTGAGGACACGGTGGAAGGCACAGGACTAGCAGCCCTTGATTGTTCGGCAGGGGCGTCCGGCACTGCTATAGGAGGTAGGCCCTCCGACCGGTGCCCGTCCGTTCCCCGGGTCGTTGTCGACGAAGAGTCTTGAGGCTCCCCCGTCCCCGTGGTCCCGCGTCCTTCGGGACGACTGTCCACCGAACGTATCCGGCCGGTTGACCCAGGTACGGGGTTCCCTCCGTTACCACTTTGGTGGGTGTTTGTTCAAGGAGACGGACCTGGCCTAGAGGGGAGGTCCTTCTTGTGGGTTAGGAGTGGGACTCACAGACCAAATAGGACTTCGGGCTCTGCGGGCCTGAGGAGAGGGGTCCGGAAACGACAATCGTAAATCCCCCGGGATCTAGGGAAGGCCCCGACCCTGTTTCCACACACTGTCCCCGTCGTCGTCTCACGTTCTTCCGGGACGGGATCGACCGACTCTGTGGTGGGCGCGGGGTGGGTCACACACGGATGTGGGTGTGTTCCGATCGTAGGAATGAATTCAGTGGACGAACCTGGAATTGAAAAACTGGTGGGGTTGGGGTCTGGATTTGTTTCCAGTCTTCCTGGTGTCGGTCTGTCCTCTGAGGGTACTACGATCGATCGAGTAGGACGGCGATCAAGTTCGAAGGTCTCCCCCTTCTGGTCGGGGATCTTTGGAGGGGTCCGGGGAGTCTCATAACAGGAGTCTAAAATAATTGTGTGACAACCCCAGAGACCCGAGACTGGGTCTCGTGGGGTGGGGGGTTCTAAAACATGGAAGAGCAGTTTCGAGGTGACGACCCAAGGATCTGAGTGGCTGAGTAAATGGACCAAAAGGGTTAAAATGACAGGTCCCACGGGGGTACCGGTAGGTCTACGACCTCCTCGGAGAAATTCCTACCTGAACCCTTGTAGGTCCTTCTGTTTCAATATTTACGCCGGAATAGTTATAGGTAAAGAGTCGAGACCACAGGATCCAGATTCAGTCGGGGTGTGTAGACGAAAGGGACAAACAACGAGGTTAGTCCTCTGAAAGAAAAGAGCGTCCAAGGTAAGGTCGGTATGGACGGGTGGGGGGATGGGGCTTGGTACTAGGGTGTGTACGTCCCTAGGAAGGAAGGACTCACACACACGTGTGAGTCAGCACAGACTGAGAAACACTGGGGTACCTGATATCGGACGGTCCGAGGAGACAGGTACCTTAAGAGATCCGTTCTTATGACCTCACTCATCGGTAAAGGTGGAGGTCCCCTAGAAGGGTTGGGTCCCTAGTTTGGGTGCAGAGAATACAGAGGACACAACTGTCCGTCGACAAAAATGGTTGACACGGTGGACCCTTTGGGAAACGAAGGACTCTCGAGTAACTTTTGACTGCACCCTCCCCTGGTTTTGTTTGTTTGGGGGGGTGTATTTTTTGTTTAGTTCTTGTTTGTCCTTAGTCCTTTAGTCGTAGTGTACCCAGGTGTCTACATTGATAATTTGAAATAAGGTCCAGACTCTCGTAGGGAGCTCGCGTACCAGGTCCTGTGACCACACTTCGTAGGTTTCGGTCGTCACACACTGGCACATCACGGGGCATCAGACCTCACACATCAAAATCCCTCCGTTCACCTGAACCCACCTTTCGCCTGACACCCTCGACTCCCACCCCTGTGTCCTAGAGTAAGTTTTGGTAGAGAGTCCCTGAAGGACCCGTCAGGTCACCAATTCTCTGAAGTGGAAGGTCACGTCTCCCACACCCAAACTATGGACCAACCCCTCGATTCTAGGGTCCACGGAGCACCGGTTTCTTGGTTTTGTATTCTTTCTGTCTTCGTTATGACATTGTTTAAGTTATTTCTGACATTTTTACCAGGTATAGTTTTGTGTTGTTTTGTGGAAAGTCGCAATTCTCCGTATTTCCATATTTCTGTCCGGAGTACTATGGTAGTCTCCGTCGTAGTTCACCCTTCTCCCTTTTGTTAGAGAGAAGCCCAGTTTACACCCCGTGACGATTCCATAATTATTCGGGTCCTCTTTCGTGTCTCCTGAACCGTTCACCGGTCCCGTCCCCTCCCCGTAGTTTGATCTCCTCATCTCCCTCCAGACAAATCACAAATCGGCGACGAGACTTTTAGACCCCACCCGTAGGGTCAACCCCCTATCCCCTCCCGTCCCTGATTCTTTAGGTCGTCAGTCACCAGCTCTGAGGTGTGAAGGTTACGTCTCGCGTGCTCAAACTAGGGACCATCCCCTTGATTCTAGGGTGTACGACGTGTCGGTTTTTTTCTTTTCTTTTTTCTTTCGGTCGGAAGACATGGGTCTTCCCCTGAGTTCCTAGTGTTACCGTTCCTCCACGAATCCCGTCCTTTGGGCCTGAGGCACCTCCCACCGGCAAGGTGACGTGTTCTCTCCTTGTCACTCTTCTACTGTCCGCCTGGAGTGGTTCTTGTCCTACAGATGGAGGGTCGTACCTCTGTCCACTTCCACTTTCCTGCCGCTGCCCTTTCGATTCGTACCGTCGTTCCTTGGGGGTGGACCAAGTCATGAGTCTCTCTTACCTGTTTCCGCCAAGGAGGTCTTCTTTTACGTCAGTGGTGCACTGGGTCGTTAAGGTACAGATCTCACATGTAGGTTCTCTGGACGTTTGACCACAGTTTTGTTTATAAATACGTGGTCACAAGTCGTGATAAGTGTTGTCTGTTTCCACCTTCGGTGAGTTTACAGGGTAGTCTCCTACTCACCTCTGTGTTTGACACCAGACAGGGCGTGTTACCTCATACTCAGTCGGTATCTTTTCTTGGTCCATGATTAATGTACAGTGTCATACCTACTTGGAACTTTGGTACTACGATTCGCTTTCTGCGGTCAGTATTTTCCAGTATATGACATACTTAGGTAAATATGGTTTATACGTCTTATCCATTTAGGTGTCTGTCCTTCGTCTAATCTTCCACCGTCCCAACCGCCTTTCTCCTCTCACAGACGGACTCCGCATGTCTCAGAGGAACGTCCGACTACTTTTGCAAAGTCTTGGTCCGTGTCCACTACCAATGTGTTATGTCTCCCACATGTCTCCCACATGTAAATTTTCCAGTCACAATATACTTAAAATGAAGTCAATTTCTTTCTTTTTACTTACTTACTTATCTCCGTCATTCCCTCGGGTCCCTTGTTCCGACTCTATACTGTCTTCTCTTTTGTCCTTGATCTCCACCCGGTCTCCGACTCAATTGCGTTGAACGAGAGACTCAGGAGTCGTGAGTCGGAAGAGAGACGGGGTCAGGAACTGTCCCATGGACTGTTCCGTGTAGACACCCGTATCGACCCCGAGAGGAACCAAGACGTCCTGGATTGTTTACGGTTGGAAAAGAGGTCCGGAGTTCTTTTCCATAACCTTATGTTCACTCCCTTTTCCTGTGCTTTTTCGAAAATAGTTATTAAATATCTATGTATACATTTGTGAGTGACCTTTTCTGGGACTACGACCCTTTCTAACTTCCGCCCTCTTCTTCCCCTACTGCCTCCTACTCTACCAACCTACCGTAGTGGCTGAGCTACCTGCACTCAAACTCGTTCGAGACCCTCAACCACTACCTGTCCCTTCGGACCACACGACGTCAGGTACCCCAGTGTTTCTCAGTTTGTGCTGACTCTCTGACTCGACTTGACTACGTTTGTGTTTTATATGTGATGGTCGTTTCATACGTGGCTACATAGGTATAAAAATACTATATTTGGTAAGTGCCCCTGCAGGGACCACCAGGTCACCAATTCTAAGGTAGGACGTTACGTCCCCTGCGACCAAGCTTCGAACTACTCCCTTGATTCTAGGGTGTTCGATGTCTCGTTGATTGGGACGCACAGTGTCGAGCTCTCAGACACACGACGGTGTTTCTAGGACTCACGTGGTTGATTCTGGACTACATTAGATTAGTTGATTAATTAACTTTATTTAATAAGTTCTCGTAACTATAAGAACAGTAAGAATCATTGGTACTCAGGGGACGAAGGTAGTTAAGGAACCCTGTGTTGAGATTCTTTTTTTACGATGGGCTTCCATTCTGAATTGGGACTTACGAGGTTGTGTCAGTCCTGGTGGTAATCGGACTCTAGTTTTCCATCTAGAGTCGGAGACGACAATGAGTACCCTAGAGCCTCCGTTCCTTTCGGTGTAAGGAGTCCTTCGACAGGGTTCAGTTTGATTAAAATGCACTTACACCCGGAGGGACGGAATTCGGTGGTAGGAAGGTTAGGAAGTCCCGACGACGCCTTACTCCTCCTCCCTCTTCTCTGAAGCCTCCTGAGTGGAGGACTGGAGGACCGAGGATTTAAGTCCTAGTCCCAACCCATTCGTGGATCGGTCACATAATTTTTCGTCTCTGTAGCGAAACGGTTGTTTTCAGGTATATCAGTTTCGATACTAAAAAGGTCATCCGTACATGTCTACACTCTCAACCTGGTATTTCTATCGACTCTCGGTTTATTAACTACGAAAGTTTGATACCACGACCTCTTCTGGGAATTCTCAGGAAAACTGACGTTTCTCTAGTTTAGTCAGTTAGGATTTCCTTTAGTTTGGACTTATAAGTAGTCTTCCTGACTACGACTTCGACTTCGAGGTTTTGAAACCGGTGGACTACGTTTCTCGACTGAGTAATCTTTTGTGTGACTACGACCCTTTCTGACTTCCGTTTTCCTCTTCACCCACCGTCTCCTACTCTACGAACCTACCGTAGTGGTTGTGTTGCCTGTACTCAAACTCGTTTGAGACCCTCTGTCACTTCCTGTCCCTTTGGACCGTACGTCAGGTACCCAGTGTCTCAGTCTGTGCCGACACTGACTTGTTGCTGTGGTTGTTGTTCGTCTCAAGTCAAATTACAATTTCAGGACCGACAAACTTTACGGTCTCGGACGGACGTTACACCTGAGAGACGACCACGTAAAACCTCTTACCCGTAATTCTGGGAAAAGATTTCAACTGGATACGGGTACTTCTACTCTTAACGTAAGTCTTCTGAAATCCGATTCACTGGCTACTCTTCGTGACAGTTGGAAAGGTCGTTCTTGAGGTACCGGTGACCCGGTAGGCAGGATCTTCTACATCTTTTGGGTGGTGGATGGAACTACCGACGACAATGAAAATAATTAAAAAATTTTGGTGGAGATTTAGAACTACTAAATACAAATTTACTCTATCTTTTGTATGGACTTCACTACAATTTCGAGTATCTATTTCCGTCCTTGATCACTCCTTTAACCAACTCTATGACTGTAAAAAATTTGAGAACTATTTATGTCACCACTTAATAACTTTTACAAGGGAGATCCTAGTTCTGTTGTAAGTAACATTTTTTTTTTTTCTGTTGTAAGTAACATAAAGTTGTGACTTCCAGAATCAGTGGTGTCGTTCCGCTCTTTTTATTTATTTTCCGTATTACTTATTTTGACGTAAATAAGGATTAACTTTCTAATATATGAATCTTTTGGATTTCATTAACTGTTTGATAATCTTAATTACTTAATTACATCGTCCTAACATTCTATGTCCCAGTTATATGTTTTCAGTTAACATAAAAGATATATGATGATTATTTGTTAACTTTTACTATAAATTTTATGTTTCAAATGCTCTCATACTATTTCGTAATTTATGTAACCTTATGTAAATCACTTTCTACCCGTACTCGAACTGTAACTTTTGATGTTTGGTGACAACTCTCTTTAATTTCTTTTGGATGTCCCTTTAGGGACCGTCGGATTACCAATCCTAAACCGGGAAAGTGGCGGTCTTGGGTTCAAGTTAGGGACCAGTCCCTTGATTCTGACGTTCAGTGTCCCACGTCGTTTTTGTTCTTTTTTTTTTTTTCTTTCTTTTTTCCCTTTCCTTCTTTTCACAGTACTTCTTTTCACAGTAATTCCTTTCTCTTTCGGATGTATTATCTCTGTATGAGGTAAAAACACTCAACCTTCCGAGTCATAATGATTCTACAGGTAAGAGAGAGTTAAAATAAGGTAAGTTGTAGGGTCGTCTGTAGAAGATCTTGAATTACTCGACTAAGATTTTTAAAAACCTTTCGACTTCCTGGTGTCTATCGATCCTGATAGTATTTCCTTTTATTTTTTCAACCTTCTGAATATTCTAAAGTTTTGAATGTTATTTCTCCGTCGTTAATTCTGTCACAATATACTCATAATTTAAACCTATCAAGTGCCTGAAGGGACCAGTAGGTCACCAATTCTGAACCCGAAGGTGACTTCCCCCACACCCGAGTTAGAGACCAGTCCTTGATTCTAGGGTGTCCGGTGTACTGTGCCGGTCTTTTTTTTAACAAAACCTATCAGGTTATCCTTCAGATCTTATGTGTGTTAACCAAAAGTTATTCCTAAGATTACGTTAAGTTACCCCTTTCCTTTTATACTTTTATAAAATTTTGTCTCAAGTCAAGTCAAGTCAACGAGTCAGCACAGACTGAGAAACGCTGGGGTACTCAGCGTCGTGCGGTCCGAAGGGACAGGTAGTGGTTGAGGACCTCAAGTGAGTTTGAGTGTAGGTAGTTCAGTCACTACGGTAGGTCGGTGGAGTAGGAGACAGCAGGGGAAAAGGAGGACGGGGGTTAGGGAGGCTCGTAGTCTCAGAAAAGGTTACTCAGTTGAGAAGCGTACTCCATCGGTCTCATGACCTCAACGTCGAAATCGTAGTAAGGAAGGTTTGTCAATCTTGTATATCTATAAACATACCTTTTTTTAATTGGAATTAAGTATGCAGTGTGGTATCTCTTTTTAATTAAGTATTACCTAGTGTCTTGATTTCAGTTTTCGATTCAAAGACCTTCTTTTATATCGATCTTTTAGTATAGAAGTATCGAAACCCCGTCCTTTCCTAAATAATGTGTTCTGTATTTACCGTGATTACTATTTTCTGTTTTTTTAATTGACCTGGGGTAGTTTTGATTTTTGACGAGTAATTTTCTGTTTCCTTTTCGACTTTCACTCGTCCTTTACACATTTTGTACTGACTGTTTCCTGAGTATAGGTCTTATATTTTCCTTGAGGATGTTCAGTTACTCTTCTGTTAAGTTAAATTTTTACTAGATTCTAAATTTATGAAGTACTTTCTATGTCCTTATTGGTTGTCCATTACCGTTTCAGGAGTCGGAGTGGCCAGTAGAATCTTTACGTTTCATTTTGGTATTACTCTATGGTCGAGTATGGGTGAACTTAATGATTTTAATTTTCTAGCTATAACGGTTTGTAACGTTCCTGCACCTGGTTGACATAACGAATATTGAACCACCACTCTCATATTTTACTATGTCTATGATATTTTTTCTCAATTCGTTAAAGAATACTTTTGATTTGTATACGGATGGGATACTAGGTCGTTAAGATAAGAATATATGGGTTCTCTTTATTTTCATACACAGATGTGTTTCAGAATATGTTCCTTCAAATATCATCAAAATAAATATTATCGGGGTTTACCTTTCTTGATTTTAAGGGTAGTTCTCTTCTCGACTATTTGTTTAACACCAAATCGGTTTTAATCCTTACGATGAGTAGTTGACTTTTTTTTTTGTTTTTTTGTTTTGTGTTTTTTGCCTACGTTCGTTGTTGTACCTGTTTAGAGTTTCGGTAAAGATCACTCTCATAGTCTGTGCTCAGGAAATGACATACTGAGGTAAGTATCTGTCTGGAAGGAACTGAACACTACCCCAGTATAGGGTCTTCTGGGTAGTATTCAACTTTTGTAGTATTTAGTCTTTACGTAAATTATATGGATTGAATTGTTCATAGTGTCGAATCGGTTCACGTCTTGTGAATATAGTCGGTTGTCAACCCGTTATAGTGGACTGTGCTTCGGATAAAATATTGTTCACGACTTATAGAGTACATTAAATAATCAATGACAGGACTTTCACTTTTTGTCTACCGACGGACCCAGGTCTTATCAAACTCACATAGTCACCAAGTGGGACACTATCGTCCTGACGACGACGGTCGTAGCGTTCTCACATCACCTGGTGCATAGCGATGGTGACCTTTTCTGGTTTTAAGTTTTACGTCTCACGTTAGATGACTTACGGATAACGCAAACGTGGGTGGTGCTTCAGTTTTTTAACAGTTCGGTAGTATTCGACCCCTTACAGGTTTGTTTCAAGTTCTTGTCTGTTTCACCTAGATGACCTCTTTAATCTTGTCACCATCGGACCTGACTCGCTGAAGTGAAAGTGAAAAGTGAAGGTACGTAACCTCTTCCTTTACCGTTGGTCACAAGAACGGACCTCTTAGGGTCCCTGCCCCCTCGGACCACCCGACGGCAGATACCCCAACGTGTCTCAGTCTGTACTGACTTCGTTGAATCGACGTCGTCGTCGTCGGACCCTCCTTGACTAACTTTCTCTAAAATAAGTGACAAGATTCTGAGGAGACCCCTGAAGGGACCACCAGATCACCAATTCTTAAGTGGGTGGTTATGTCCCCTGTGGCCAAACTAGGGACCAGGTCCTTCTAAGGTGTACGGTCTCTCGTCGACTCTGACATGATGTTGATGACTTCGGACACACGGATCTCGGGTACGGAGTGTTGTTCTCTTTGGTCTCGTGGGGTTGATCTCTCATCGAGGGTGAGAGACGTCGATCTCTTTTCGGACCCGTCCTCGTTTCTGGGTCGTGTCGGTTTATATTTATTCATTTGAAAAAAAAAAAAAATTTCTCCGTTGGTTTCCTCTCCAATTTTTTTTCCTTTTTTCCGAGGAGAGTGAGATGAATGAGTAAGGAGGGAAACTGATTAAGGTCTGTTAGTCACTGTAAAAGTCAGAGGTGTTAAAATGGAAAAGGTCTTATAGTTTATAAACCTTAGTAAGTCGTGTACCGGAAAAGTCTGACCGAAGAAAGTGAATTATTAAGTGTAAATTCAAAGGAGGTACAGAAAGGTATCAAACTGTCGAGTAAAGAAGGATCAAGTGACGGACCTACATGGTCAAATAAACTTGGTAAGTGGATGACTTCCTGTAGAACCAACGAAGGTGCAAAACCATTAATACTGATTTCGACGATATTTGTAGACACTGATCCAAAACCACACCTGTGTCAGGAAACCCATTTTTAGTTCCTCATACTAATAACCTCGTCTACCATTTTGATATAAAACAAAATATTCTTTGTTGGTTTGATAGAAGGTTTCACGACATGGTACCACGGAAGGGGGGTCGTTACTGACTCTCAAAGACGAGGTATATTAGTGGTCGTAAACACAAGAGTCACAAGGGAATAAAACCGATGAGAATGTCCACACATCACTATGAAGTGACAGTAAAAGTTTACGTTAAGGGATTAGTTTCTACAACTTGTATAAAAAGTAAACGAATGAACAGTAGACCTATAGAAGAAACTACTCATTGATAGACCCAGAAAACGGGTAAAAAATTTTTAACTCGATAAGAAAAAGAACAACTAAAATGCTCAAAAAAAAAACATATAAAACCTATTGACAGGTGATAGTCTATACAGAAAACGTTTACAAAGAGGATCAGACACCGAACACAAGGTAAGATAACTGTGACTAAAAACGTCTCGTCTTCTAAAACTAACGTTACTTGAGACTTTTCACTTTCAGTGAGTCATCACAGGTTGAGAAACACTGGGGTACCTGATATGTCAGGTGCCTTAAGAGGTCCGGTCTTATGACCTCACCCATCGGAAAGGAAGGAGGTCCCCTAGAAGGGTTGGGTCCCTACCTTGGGTCCAGAGGGTGTAACGTCCACCTAAGAAATGGTCGACTCGGTGGTCCCTTCGGGATATTTTGACCTCACCCATCGGTAAGGGAAGAGGTCGCCTAGAAGGGTTGGGTCCTTAGCTTGGCCCCAGAGGACGTAACGTCCGTCTAAGAAATGGTCGACTCCTTCAGATCAAATAGTTAATAAAGAAGGTCCCTAACACGGAAACCCCAGAGTGACTTTTAGTAACAATATAGGTTCCACTCTAAGTAGCTCGAAGAGTGGTAATTCATGTTATCATCGAAGTACATAAAACAGCTACAAGAAATAGTTCGAGTGTTTCAAGTAGAGATGACGACTCTGAAAAATAGTACTTATCTACAACCCAAAACAGTTTACAAAAAAGACACACATAAGTATACTAGTACACTAAAAAGAAGAAGTCGGACAACTACACCACCTATTGTAACTAAAAAATTTAAAAATAAACCGATACAACCAAGAATTAACGTCGTGTGTCCCAGAAACGACCCAGTGCACCCTAGAAAACGACACCGAGTGTCCGAGTCGACAACACCGATAAACGTCGAACGCCCAAGTCGTCGGGGTGTCATACACCCTAGAATCAAGGGGTTAGTCTCTAACTTGAACACAGGGGACTTAACGTTCAACCTAAGAATTGGGGATCTGGTGGTCCCCTTAGAGGGTAATTACCTAAAAACTTATGAGTTGGTCGAAACGTGTAGATCCTATTTAAGGTGAACTGACTTCACTTCAACGAGTCAGCACAGGCTGGGGTACCTGACATCGGATGACACGAGGAGGCAGGTACCCTAAAAGGTCCGTTCTTATGACCTCATCCAACGGTGAAGGAAGAGGTCTCCTAGAAGGGTTGGGTCCCTAGCTTGGGTCCAGAGGACGTCCCATCCGTCTGCGAAATGGTAGATTCGGTGTGAACTGATGTCCACATATTAATAAAAGTATGTAACATCTAAACAAACGATTATAAAACAATTTCTAAAAACGTGAACTAGTACTCTCTACTGCCAGACGTCAAAGGAAAAGAATATTAGGCGGGGAGACGAGACAAAATCATCATCCCCTTACGACCGGAGTATCTTACTTAAAATTCATTTCAACTGGGAACTTGTTATGATCGAACTCGACACACCCAGGTGAATATATGCCTATAAAAAGTCGTCATTTATGATGTCATGGTGTACTAGAGACTAGCCAACCTAGGTACCTACGTAGGTACCTATGTGTCCTTGTTCTATATTCCCGGTTGACATTTAATATGTGGTTAATTGGGGCCGTAACAAGTTCCCAGTTGACACAAGGGAGACGAAGATAGGGGAATTTCTCTGACAACTCTCGACCATATGAAAGAAGTAAATTACAGATCAATCTTAAGTGGTCATTCGGGTAGACTCATAACACGAAAGACAAAACTTTCCAATAATTAATAACTGACTTAAGGAAATTATCTGTATATGGATAAGTCTAACAGACAAAGAAGGATCAAAATCGTCTGACCTAGAGAGTTCCCTAACCAAATCAAGGGAGTGCAATAGTTTAAACATCCGTCTCTCAACAAGTTTTATAAGGAAATAATAGGAGAATTACAGGGTACCTTAGATGTCACTACGGGGGAGAAAGTAAAGACTATGATCATTAAACACAGAAGAGAGACAAAAAGAATCGCTAAACCGATCTCCGAATAGTTGAAATAACTAGAAAGGTTTTTTGGTGGTCGAAAACAAAGACAGTTAAAAGAGATGACTAAAGGATAAAAGTTAAAGTGAATATTAAGACTACATTAATTTTTAAAAAGTTTTTTGTAAAAAAAGAAAAGAACGAATGAAACCTAAATTAAACGAGAAGAAAAAGATCATCGTAGACCAGGGTAGTGAAGTACCCTTTATCTACCCTTTTGTCACCTTTGTCACAGTCTGAAATAAAAAACTCCCGAGGTTTTAGTGGCGTCTACCACTAACGTCGGTACTTTAAATTTTTGCGAATGAGGAGCCTTCCTTTCAATACTGGTTGGATTTATCGTATAACTTTTGGTCTCTGTAATGAAACGGTTGTTTCCAGACAGATCAGTTCCGATACCAAAAAGGTCACCAGTACATACCTACACTCTCAACCTGACACTTCTTTCGACTCGTGGCTTCTTAACTACGAAAACTTGACCCCACGACCTCTTCTGAGAACTCTCAGGGAACCTGACGTTCCTCTAGGTTGGTCAGGTAGGATTTCCTTTAGTCAGGACCCACAAGTGACCTCCCTGACTACGACTTCGACTTTGAGGTTATGAAGCCGGTGGAGCACACTTCTCAACTGAGTAACCTTTTCTGGGACTACGACCCTTTCTAACTCCCGTCCTCCTCTTCCCCTGCTGTCTCCCACTCTACCGACCTACCGTAGTGACTGAGCTACCTGCACTCAGATTCACTTGAGGCCCTCAACCACTACCTGTCCCTCCGGACCGCACGACGCTAAGTACCCCAGCGTTTCTCAGCCTGTGCTGACTCGCTGACTTGACTGACTGACTTCCACCTTCGAATCTAATGAAAAAAGAAAAGATTATACACACACACACACGAGTCAACACAGACTGAAAAATTCTGGGGTATGTGTCATCGGGAGGTCCGAGGAGACAGGGACCCTAAAGGATCCGTCCTTATGACGTCACCCAACGGTCAAGGAAGAGGTCCCCTAGAAGGATTGGGTCACTAGTTTGGGTTCAGAGGACATGACAGTCCGTCTAAGAAATGGTGGACCCTTCGGGAAAAATTATGTATGTAAAGTTGTTACGATATTTAAGAGATTCGTGACGAAAGTTACATAGGGTGTTTAACATTATTCGACATAAAAGTGAAAGTAATCACGTTTTATGAAAACTTTAAAGAAACTAAGAAATCTTCATACAACAAATTAGAGCTTCATAAACTCCAAAAGGTCGTTGGAAAAACAATAATTAAAGATCAAATTAAGACGACACCAGGTTTTCGTCTGTGACATACCAAAGACAAGAAAATTTAAACAAATTCACACGAAATACTAGGTCTTTCACTAAAACCACTTACAAGTGACATTCGAATTCTTCTTACACATTATACGACAACAATTGTAATTCCTAACAATACAGAAGGACAACACAATTATATATTAGGGGGAGAAATAGGGACTATTCAAAGAAACGAGACTTTAAAGAAGAGACAGACTTCAATTATGTCGATGAGGACGAAGGAAAACTCATTACAATCGTATCATGTAGAAAGAGGTAAGAAAATGAAAATTAGATATATAGAAATATAAGTTTCAACCAAAGGACATCAACCCAGAACAAAAACTTAGGTACACTTTTAGAGGTAGAAAATTGACCACATAAATCTGGTGACTACAAATTTTGTATGTATTCGTAAGTGTCAGTTTATGTAACAACGATAATAATAGACACTTTGTATTATCGAAAATAAAATGAAATGAAAATACGTAAGTAAGAGGTTACGAGAAGGAAATATATCTAAACTCAAAGAGTGGATATATCAAAAGGAAGACAGACTTCTTGAAAAATTGTAAAGAACGTTCCATCCATATGACCGTTATTTAAGGAAGTTAAAAACAGACTCTTTCATAAAGAGAAAGTGAGTACTTCCTATTAAAGTGACCCATGTCTTAAGATTCAACCACGAAACGAAAACAAAAAAAAGGGAAATTGTGAAATCTGTGAAGTGACTTGAGAGAAGAACGAACGAACGTACCAAAGACTCTACAGTCTACGTTAAGAATGGAGACGAGGAAATATTCCCTCCGCATGGGGTGAGGGTAGAACAAAGTCTTACAAAGAGAAATAGAAACTGAAAGACTTCAAACTTATACTAACACCCCTCCCCTAAATAGGACGAGCCACAAGAGACTCGAAGGACCTAGACATGAAAGTACAGACTGTAATTAACCCCCTTTAAGAGTCAGTAATAACGAAGTTTGTAAAGAAGGCAGGGAAAGATAGAAGAGGAGACCATAAGGGTAATGTGGTCAGTATGGAAACATCGACAGGTGTCAAGAACCTGTCAAATAGGACAAGACAAAATCCTAAAAAAAAGGAGTCAGAAAAAAGAGAAATAAAAAGGCAAAACCTTCAAAGATCGTAGTATAGGAGTTTCGAGTTTCGAAAAAGGAGCCGTACAGGTCAGATGATTACTCGGGTAGTTTTCGTAGGAAGTAGAGACGATGTCACCGAAACTAGAGGTCGTAAAGAAAAAGTAAAAGCGAATCTTAAAGGTAGAAAGAGAAGTGTAGTAGACCAAAACGTACAAGAGATGAAAAGGGTAATTTCGAGAATTGTATAATTAACATCCAAAGATTTAAGTATTAGACTAGTAAGGTTGTAAAGGTCGTATAGACTAAGACCAAGACTACGAATCAGAGGAGTTTGACACAAAAACGGAAAGTCTTACGGAACATTTGAAAATGACTTTCCATCTGTTCTATATGATCTATCTGTCCTATGTAACGTCAGTTGTCTGGAAATCACCACACTCTCATTCCAAACGCCATCCTTCACAACGTATTAGGACGATAGTCCAGAGTTAAAAAACCACTCGACCACCGGGACCTGGTACGGGAAGTGACCACGAAGAGCCAAGAGTGAGGGGTGGCATCCGCCCTGTCGTATCGATCTCACCGGATCTCAACCATGAAGGGAAGGGGGTCCATCCGGTCCGAGACCCTTTTGTCGAAGAGGAACCTTGTCTGGAACAACTCTTCTTGTCTTCAGAGACATTGTAAAGCTTCACCAGGAAAGGGAAGGAGGACGGCCTTCGTAAAACGAGGTCATAAGTGACTGTCGAGTCAACCGTTTCTTAGGTGGACGTTACGTCCTCTGGGGTCAAGTTAAGGACCCACCCTTTCTAGACGACCTCTTCCTTATCCGATGGGTGAGGTCATAAGACCGGACCTCTTAAGGTTCCTGACAAATCAGGTACCCCAGCGTTTCTTAGCCTGTGCTGACTCGCTGAAAGTGAAAGTGATAAGTGAAGCCTACTCACTCCTGGACCACCTCGAGGTCCTTCATTTTTTGTGTGTCTTCACACTCAAGGTGGAGGTCACTGACCCGCGGGGACTTCAAATCCTACACAAAAACGAAAGAGAATGACTCTAAGTTAACAGTATTAATTCACATGATATACAGTTAAACTTTGTAAATATACAACGTTACACTAATAGTGGCACCACAAGTGATTGTCGATATAGTGCACTGTATTAATAGTAAGGAAAAAAAAAAAAGAAAAAAGCACCGCCCTTGTTAATACTAGATCAGAGAATCGTTGAGACTTCAAATACTGAGCCATAACAACTGGCATTAGTGATACACTACGCAATGGAGAGGGTGGACTTCAAAGGTCGAGAGTCTGAACAGGTGTGGTTCGGAGGTCGTTAAACAGCTAATGTCCAATTGAAAGGATGTGACCTTGACCGAGGCCGAGGGTACCTCCAAAGACGAGGTGGTACAAAACAAAAATTTAATTGATATAAATACATATTAAATATATATTATTTTACATGGGTAAAATTCATTTGTCAACGCATTCACGACTGTTTGCATGTACGGATACATTGGAAGTGGGGAATCGGACCTAATAAGTCGAAGGACCTACCAACTCATACGTCGATCCGGACTCTTGGTGTGAGACAATGAGAGACAGTAGGCAACGGTTGACTCCGGAACCCTGATGGTGAAGACTCCAATAAGTGAATAAAGACCTCGAATCAAAGAAGTATAGGCGACAAGAACCTACCTTGTAGACACTCATGTTGGGGTGGTGCTCTCATGGTTAAACGACTAGGGATTACAATATCTTAGTCCGATTTTCACTTGTGTCTTTTAAATGAATGTACCAGTCAAGTAGTTGGGACCGTGAAGGGACCACCAGGTCACCGATTCTGAGACGTAAGAGTTACGTCCGCCCCGGACCCAAGCTAGAGACCAGTCCTTTGATCTAGGGTGTGCGAACTTGATTTTTTTAGGACGGACGGAGTTACTACTAGTTTCTAAGGTCTACGATGTTGATTCTGGGTCACTTCGGCTTATTTATTTATAACTTTTTCTCTGTCTGTTTTTTTATTTTTTAAGTTGTCCCTGAAGGGACCATCAGGTCACCAATTCTGAGATGTGAAGTTTACGTCCCTCGTGTCCAAACTAGGGACCAATCCCTTGATTCTGGGGCGTATGGTACACCATACCAGTTTTTTTCTTTTTTGTCAAGTAGTCAGGAAGTGTATACTTGACTCGAACACGGTTAAAGGATGTCGACTGAGGACGGAGGGGTGGAGAGCCGAAACCGACGGAAACCTAACATTCTTGAAGAAAGGAAAAGGACGAGTGGAAGGGACCCCTTACGTCAGTGGAGGAGAGGGTAGTCCCGCGTTACTTGTCGGACAGAAGCAGAAGGGAGTGGAGGGAATTAGATTCAAGAGACAGAGTACATTCAGGGCAAAGCTTAGGGTGGAGGTGGTACTTCGGAAGGAGGGGGTCGATCTTAATGACCATGGTCTGTGAACTCGCGTATTAGTGCGAGGTCTACGGGAACCGGGAGTGGAACGAGATCAACAAAATTTGTTAGTTTAAGTTAATTTGTTTGTACCTTAGTCAACTCCCGAAAGACTCCTGTTCTGTATTATGACCCAACACCCGTCATTGTCTTACCACTGATTCTGTGTTTTATGCGTCCCAAGGACGGAGTGCACTGTCTGACATTTGTTCTCATTATTCGAAACGGGTTCCACTCCCCAAAGACCCACGACCCCTCTTGTTCAGTTCCCGTACGTGATAAAGGCTACCTGTGTAGACAGACACGTTTTTTGTATCCAGGCCCCTGTGGTTCTCCCGTCCCAAGTGGGAAGAGACACGGAGGATGTCGAGAGTGTGTGACGTAGTAGTTTTCAAGTGACCGACCTGGGCTTGAGTGTCTTGTCCATCACTACGTTTCATGTTCCGGTAATGTCCTCCGTTGGATCGTAGGAGTTAGTGGTTCAAAAATAAAATAAAAAAAAAGTGAAAGAGAAAAGAAAGGACGAGTACCTGAGGAAGGAAGGATGGGACAAGGAACAGGGTAAAGGTCAGGAGGGACCGGATTAGGACCTGGTCAGACCCTGGGTCCCCATCGGACCAGTAACGGGTCGACACAAGAGGGAAGGAAGTAGTGGCGGGAAATAAAGAATCGAGAAACGTAGACCTCTCCTTCGCGTCTGGAATTCACCAGATGGGGTGGGGAAGGGTTCGACTAACTGAACTCCACTCCAGACCCAGTCTTGTCACGAAGTCCGAGGGTCCACTAAGTTTTCACGTCGGTCTAACTCTTGGTGACCCTGATTCCTGAAGCTTTCGAGGTGGAAGAGTCGACTCCCACTACCAGGGAGGGGTGTCTATCGGTACCTTTAACCGCATCCGGTTTTTCTGTCGTCGCGATCGAATCCCCCACCCGAGTACTGTCTCGAAGTTTAGGGGTCGTTGAGTCGAGGTCTTACCTACAATGTCGTTTTAACTTCGGCGAGGGGGATCTCTTCCGTCCCTCTTCTCTCTAAATTGTCTCCTTACTACTCCTCCGTCTTTTTTTTCCTTCACTTTAGCTAATCAGGACAGGCTGAGAAACCCTGGGATATTTGACATCGGACGGTCCGAGGAGACAGGTATCCTAAGAGGTCCGCTCTTATGACTTCACCCAACGGTACGGGAAAAGGTCCCCTAGACGGACTGGGTCCCTAGTTTGGGTACAGAAGGAGTAACGTCCGTCTAAGAAATGGCAGACTCGGTGGTCCGTCTGACGAACCATTTTATCCTTAGTACACAACGAGACCCACCCACTTCCTAGCCTCTCCCCTCGGTCTTCTAGTCTCCTCCCCATGGTGATCTCTTCGTCGACCGTGTCGAAATCAAGAGTTATTTACAGTCGAAATGGGACTATGTCACGAAAATATCAGTTCAATAAACGTGTTCTTCCTCGTGGGTCATTTTACTCAAGGTATAGGATGTGACCCTCGTGTTCGAATCTCTCTAACTCTAATATGTAGAAAGGTTAGAGGTGGGTTGGGGTATCCGGTTGTTTCTTTAGTTGGGTTCCTTACCGATCCTATAGACGTGAGTTTGACCTGACGCTTCTCCTAACCGGTACTTCGGGACTTGTTCCATTCATTGGAGACACTTGAAGTCAAAAGAGTGGGTATTTCCGAGGGTAGGGGATGTGTCGTTAACACTTGTGACTTACTCGAACCACGTTGTGTGTGTCTCACCCGAGAATAATGTTGTCGAGGCGTGTTCGTGAAGAGTGAACGATCCACTATTGTAAATGGACAGAGAGAGGAAGAATGGATTGAGAGATTTGTAAATAGATTTGAGGGACATAAAAAAGTTAAAGAACATTCTTAGTATAGTATGTATATTTCCCTATCTCTAGTCCCCGAAGGGACTATCGAGTCAACCATTTCTTAGATGGACGTTACGTCCTCTGGAGACAACCTAAGGACCGAGTCCTTCTAGACGACCTCTTCCCTTTCCGATGGGTAAGGTCATAAGTCGAACCTCTTAAAGTACCTAACATATCAAGTATCCCAGTGTCTCTCAACCTGTACTGACTCGTTGAAAGTGAAAGTCTTTACTAAATTTCTCAATTGTGGGTACACAGGTAGTAAGATGGGTTCTTTATCAGTATTAGTTAAGGACACTTCGGGAAACACGGAGACAAGTAGAGGGAGTGTTTTATTGGTGGAAGGACGTCCAAAGGAACTAAAAATGAAACGTCCAGTTTTAGAAATTAAAAACGGTTGTACTATAAAAACAACAACAACAAAAAGGGAACTAAAAGAAATTTCGTTTTATCTAACACAGGGTCGTTGATAAAAAGTAGAAACATAGGGGCCTTACAACTTGGAATGTCATAAGATATTTATAACCTATTTACTTCCTTACAGGATCGTCTTAATCTTGGTTTTGACCGAAAAATTTAAGAGTAGACCCATGAAGGGACCACCAGGTCACCAGTTCTGCTGCCCGAGGGTGATGTTCCCCGCACCCAAACTGGGGACCAACCCCTTGATTCTAGGACGTACGGTATGTCGTACCGGTAATCATTCATTTGTTTAAAAGTAGACAAATTGAAACCCGTTCGAAGAGGCCAGGTGTCAAAGGAACGAGGAACCGGAGGGAAGGTCGGATTCAGTAACCACTTGGGTCGTCGACAGAGAGTCCCGACCCTGACTTGTTCGACCTCTACTGGAGTGTCGGAGGTTGGGGACACAGGACCGGCGACCACCTGAAGTGTACCTACTGTGTCCACGGATGGATCACAGTTGGGGAACCCAAGGACCCCGTCGCCCTCGAGTTGGTGTTTATACGAAGAGAGAAATAGGGTGTACACTACGTTTATGTAAAAGGGGAGTAAAAACTACACTCGGGTATCCTTTTTTTTTTTGTCTCTCTCTTACCTTACCGTTACGTGAGGTCATAAGAACGGACCTCTTAAGGTACCTGTCTCTTCGGACCACCTGATGTCAGGTACCCCAGTGTTTGTCAGTCTGTACTGATTCACTGATTGTGAAAGTATCCTTTCTCTAACTCTTCGTGTTATCATCTGATAATCCAACCACCGCTCACCCTCCGATCTAAATCGGGTTCTAGTCCTATCAAACCTCCAAGAGAGAGAAGAGGTACAACGGGGTATACGGGGTGAGTCTCCGGGTGACCGGGTGTTATGTCCACGGGCAGTCATCCAAGGTTCCATGTCTCGTTGGATCTTTCTCTACCTCCTGACTTACTAGGAGGTAAAGAAACGTTTTTTTTTTCATAAGCCGACGTGACTCAGAATAAACTCCGTGTTCCCTAGAAACTAGAAGGAGGTCCGGATACTCTAGAAATCGACGTCGCACACCCTAGATCAAGGGACTGGTCCTTAGCTTGGGGTCGGGGGTTGTCACCTTCGTGGCTCAGAGTCGGTGACCTGGTGGTCCCTGCAGGGTTCCTGACTCGATAGATTTCCGTTCCTCCTCTTTCCTTCTGAACCTTTCCGGTACACGTCTCCTTGACAACGGGGGCGGGGTCACCAGGGACGACGACTCTCTCGTCTGGACCTCCCGGCACAGGTCCCGAGAGGCGGCCGGCCGCCGACGTCGACAACCGTCCCTCAGAGGTCCAGATTTTAATCGGAGGACGAGAGGTGGGTCCGCCGAGACTCGAACGAGACCGTCCGCCTAGGACGCCACTCCATTAGTGCCCCTGTAACTCCCCCCGCCCCACTGTCGGGTCCCGTTCCAGGAGGAGGGGTCACCCATGGGGGGTGGGAGGGTGGGGGTAGTCCGACTCGTAGACACACGTTGGAACCGGAGAGGAGGACCCGTGGAGACGCAGGTGGGACTGGACGTGACCTCCGGGTGCTCCTCTCCTTGTGTGTGAAAGGACTATTTGCACGGTCCCGGAGTTGACTGGTCAAGTCAGGACACCCCAGCCCCTGTGACAAGAGTAGTGTGTCTTGGGAGTCCCTACCCTACAAGTGACACAGACGACTAGACTCGGACCCTGGGACCCTCCCCCTCAGGTCTTCGTGGGTGGGGGAAGAACCCTTTCCCATGGAGAGTTCCGTCTCGGGTTCGGCCTCTGGGGCTCTGGGGGTGGCGGTCCAGGGGCCGAAGACTGGCAGACCAGTCCCTCGGCCACCGACCTAACCGGTTTTGTTCGCCGTCTAGGGTCCGTCGTCCCGACGGAGGGACCCGCCTCGTGTGTCTTCGTGAATCACTCCCGACCCGGCTCCGCCTCTCGCCATCCCACTCCGAAACTCCACCCCAGGCCGGTCGTCACGTCTCCTCCTCCGCCCGGTGTTCTCTCTACGGGCACCAGTGGTCCCGGACACTTTCCGGGAGTCCCAGTACCTTGGAGAGGTCGGTCCCCGAAGGTTCTGGTGGAGGATTTCGTAGTAACGGGTCCCGAGTGGGTCGGAGTGGGGAAGGAGTAGTGGGGATGGGCCCCTTCACCCACCCTCTCTTACGTCCTCCCCTTGACCCCCCGCCGGTGACAGAGGTCTCACCCTCGTCCTGGGTCACGGAAGGGTCGGAACGGACGGACCCTTCCGTCTTAGTGTCCCGGTCCTTCCCTCACCTCTATACCTAGACTCAGGTCCGGGGAAGGTCGAGGGGTCAGAAAGAGGTCGGTGAAGGTCGCGTCTTAGGGGTCACGACCACGTTTGTGGCGAAGGAGACCCTTGTTGCAGTCTCGTTCTCCCGTAGAGTACCTGGTTCCTCGGCTCAGACGGGATGAACGTTTTTTCCTTTGACTCCGGACCCCCACCTTGGTTGAACGAGTTGTAGTGTCTCGGTCAAGTGGAGTCTTAACTCCGACCTTGGGTCCAGGGGACTGAGGTCGGGTCCCAGGACGGGGGTCCAGGAACAGGTCGGGTCTATGAGACCAAGATATTGCGCCGAAGAGGAAAGGAAGAAGGCGATCCTGTGTGGGTTAGCTAGTGGGTGAGTCGTCACTGGAGGGCGAGGAACCGGTTCGTGCGCTCCGGAGGGAAGACGTGGACTGTGGGGACGAGTGGGGAAGAGGAATCGTCATACTACGAGGGGGGTGGTGTCAACGTCGGGGAAAAGGATTTCTGGTCTAAGGTACAGGACGAAGGGAGGAGGGGTCGAGACCGTCAAGTCCTTCGTGGGTAGTCGACCACCTCCCTTGTCCAGACCCGTCCTTTCCTACCACTGTGGGTATTCCGTGTCGGTTTCCAGGGTTCGTCCTCGACTCGACGGGGGCCTCTTTCAGACTTGGTGTCTGAGGACTGGGTAGGTGTAGAGAGTGGACAAGACTCTCAGTCTTGGGAAGTCTCCGGAGCACCCAGAGACACGGCCCGTGGAGAAGGAGGGAAGAAGAGATTATTTCCTCTACGGAAGAAGGGGCAATTGAGGTCCCGGGTCGTTCGTTTACAGGGCGGTGGACCGGGGGTGGGTGTCCGACGTCGGCTCCTGTGGAAGGGACTGTCCACCCTTCCTGGATGGAAGTAAGTCCTCTTCCCCGTGTCGGAGACCAGGATTTCAATCGGACACCGGTCTCGTCGAGGTTCGAGGGCCTCCTTCCACGGGCCACTTTGTTCCCGGTAACAAAACGCCCCGCCGGTGACGTAGGGGGTGCACTGGGCAAGTACTCACGGGACTGTCAATCCCTTTCACAAGTGGTGAGATCTTGAAAGGTCTGGAAGAGTCTCTGTATTTCCTCTTCTTTTCATATTTTTTTATGAGAAAGACCCTCTAAAAAAAAAAAGAGAACCAAAATCTTCTTTGTTGAAATCCCAAAAAGAAAAGACGGAAAGTTCGAAAGGTCACAGATTTATATGGTTCGTATTAGTAACTTCGTTTGGTTCAATATATATTATATACAAATAGAACAATTTGATTGTCTTTTACTGAAACCCAAACATTCCCCACGGTTTTCTTAAAGTACCAACAAAGGCATTTTTATACTGTGATATAAAAGTAAAGGGTCTTTAGTTTGGGGGGTGATTGAAAATATAGTTATTCGTGACACCCGTCACACACGGGTAAAGAAAAGGAGTTTGACCATTTATAGTCGAAGGTTAACTTATCGTAAGAGAAGGTAGTTTCAAAGGGGTTTTGTCTGTCCATCATAAAGGATTCATATATTAATTTCGAAGTGATAATATTTTACAAGGGAAACGTTTATAAAAGGGTTAAAAGTGCGTAGTCTTATTTCGACTTAAGAATAAGTTGTATGATTTAGTTCGAACTCATAATAAAAAAGATGGAGGAGAGACTTGAGAAAGTTTCCACAGACTGGGGTGAATAACGATGGATAGACGTTACAAAAGAAGTTAAACGGTAGGTTAAGTAGAAAATTGTGGTGTTTCTTAACGGTCAAGGTATTAGGATTTTAATCCCAATACTTTTATAGTCGGGCGTAGTCGATCCTAGAAAGGTGTCTTTTCTTTCTTCATTGTAGAAAAATTTTTGAACAATGTATAAAAGGATGGTTTCTGAAAGTACTAAGTTCCCGAGGTGAAAGAAGACTAAACCCGAAGGGACTGTGGAGTCACCATTCCTTAGGTGGACGTTTACGTCCTCTGTACCCAAGTTAGGGACTAGGCCCTTCTAGGGTGTACGACATGTCGTCGATTCCGGGAACACGGTGCTGTGACTCAGACACGAGATCTTGGGTCCTCGACGTTGATGACTTCGGGCTGACGGAATCCGGGCACGAAACGTTGTTCTCTCCTGTGCCGTTCTTGTTTGGACACGTGGTGATGATCTCTCATCTCTTTTCGGACGTGACGTTGCTTCTGGGTCGTGTCGGTTTTTATTTGTTTATTGGTGGCTTAAATTTTTAGTCGAAGTAGATACGTAAGGATAAGGGCAGGGAGGAGTTCCTCTACTCTATCCTTTAGTATTAAGGTGAACGAAGAAAGACAAAAATTTTCAGTTACGAAGAAATCGGCTTACCCGAGACAAGACTCTTGCCCTCCCACGTCCCCTGTTTCCCTGGACGACCTACTCCTTACAGTGTAGTCCCGAACTGGCAGGAAACGTTATACTCTTAAGTTGTAGTTGTCCTTGAAGGACCACCGACTGAAAATTGTCATCTCATAGTTATATCTCGTAGTGACCTCTTTCAAGTCTTTTCGGTGTCTAGTGGGTGTTGTCGGAGACTCAACCCGTGCACTGGTGGGGGTCGTTATTGAAGTTTCGTTCAACTGATCGTTCTTTTCTATTTGTCTAGACTCTTGCTTAATATATATATATATGAATCACGTGTAGCCCCGCCCCCCCCCTTCCTGGCGTACTTGGGGTCTACAATTTTCCTTCAAAGAACTGAAGGGACCACCGGGTCACCTATTCTTAGCCAGACGGTTACGTCCCCTGTGTCCAAGCTGGGGCCCTGACCCTTCCAGGGTGTATACGCCCTCGCTGCTTCGGATACGTGGTGTTGATGACTCGGGTCTAGCGGTGTCGATCTCTTTCGTGCGCGCTTCGTTGCGTCTGGGTTGGGTCGGTTTCTGTTATTCGTGTATTTATTTAATTCGTAAAGATTGTACTTTCCTTCGAAAAGTCGTTTGTTTTTCCCTACCACTCGTGGCCCTCAAAGTCTGGGTCGTGACGAGGAACCCGACATTTGTGAGAGTCAGAATTTAGGAAGTGACCATTTTAGTCGACAAGTCAACAAGTCAGCGTAGGATGAGAAACACTGAGGTACCTGACATCGGTAGGCCCGAGAAGACAGACACCCTAAAGGGTCGTTCTTATGACCGTACCCAACGATAAAGGAAGAGGTTCCCTAGAAGGGCTGGGTCCCTAGCTCGGGTACAGAGGACGTAACCGTCCGTCCAAGAAATGGTGACTCGGTGGACCCTTCAGGACATTTTAGTCACTCCGACCCGTTCGTAATGTGAAATTCTTCGTTGAGGTTAGTCGAACGTCACTGTCGGACCGCTCGACACAACTCTTTCTAAGACTCAGACGTAGACCCGAGTCCTTTTCTTAAAGTACAAGATAACCTCTACACACGGCGACTGGGGCTTGTGAAAGGTAGAGTCTTGATTTTTTTGGAGACTCCAGGTAAGGATAGGATCCTGAAAAATACTATACACTCTCTTCCGTGGGTTTTGGTTAGTTTTCTTTCCGTTTCCCCGAAATGTTCGACTAGTTCACTGTTTTTGACATCTTGGATTGTAAATTATTCACAATACATAGTCCTTGACAAGAATCATGAAATATACACAACCCAGAGAATTAACAGTGTTGTTTTGGGTCACTGCACCCATGATGAGAATTATAAGGGTAAAATATCTAATCCTTAACCCGTGTAACTCCGAGTCAGTAGACGAGTACCTAAATTTGAACCCACCAGACTGTAGTCTCTGAACGAGAGTCAGTCTTCCTTCCTTCCTACCCTTCCTCCCTTCCTCCTTCCCTCCCTCCTCTTCATTTCTGTCACCGTCCACCGTACGTCCTGTGGTCTCGTTGAAGTCTTCCGTCTCCCTATCGTCACAGGTGTCCCTCCTCTCAACCCGAACTACTTCCGACACACCCGACTTAAGATTGGACTGGTGGACGGAACAGGGTCCTAGGTAGGTACGAGTACCCCTCGTACTTCGGTTGACGTCATGGGTCTGTGAAGTCTCGGTGGAGGCCGAAGAGACTGTTGGATTCGGTCGTAAGTGTTCTGGTTGGGTCTGTTTCCTTTCCTTAGTTTCGTAGTCGACACTCACAGACTATCAAGTTGCCTGTAAGGTCTTTTCCACTCCAGTCAACCATGGCTTTGTTGTTCCTTCCGAGTCCCTTTCCTACACCGACTTTCTGGTCGTCCGTCGTCCCATCGCACTCGGAGCTCTCGTCGTCAGTTCTCAGATTCCCTTCCCTGAAGGGACGCTGGGTCACCAATGCGTAGACGGAAGGTTACGTCCCCTACACCCAAACTAGGGACCAGCCCCTTGATTATAGGGAATGTGAAACCCCGTTGATTCGAACCCGTGATGTTGATCTCTCGGGTCCACGAGATCTCAGACTCGAGGTGTTGTTCTCTTCGGGTGTGTGAAGTCACTTCTGAGTCGTGTAGGTTTTTTTTTTCCTCAGGTTCCCTTCTGGTTGGTCCCCTTTCCTCCGGGTCGAGACAAGAAGTGAGTCACTTCGATGACCAGAGTCTACGAGCCAGGGTCTCAAATATGTCTGAGGGAGCGTAGAGGGTCGTCGTCCCGACGTAGGACCGAGAGAAAGATGGCGACCGTACACAGAGACGTTGATCCCCATAACAGCAAGTCACTGATTGAGTACAGGTTGAGAAACTCCGGGTACCTGTCGTCGTACGGTCCGGAGGGACAGGAAGTGATAGAGATCTTCAAACGAGTTTGACTACCGGTAACTCAGTCACTACGGTAGGTCGGTAGAGTGTGAGACGGTGGGAGAAGAGGAGGACGGGAGTTAAAAAGGGTCGTAGTCCCAGAAAAGGTCACTCAGTCGAGAAGAGTAGTCCACCGGCTTCATAATCTCGAAGTCCAAGTCGTAGTCAAGAAGGTTACTTATAAGTCCCAACTAAAGGAGGTACGCCAAGTTCCCTGAGAGTTCTCAGGTGTGGTGTCAGACTTTCGCAGTTAAGAAGTCGCAAGTCGGAAGAAATACCAGGTCGAGAGAGTATCCGCCTAAATTAACCCTCCTACAGAAGTTCGGTTGGTCAGACTCTTGAACAGTGCATGTCCATGGTCCGTTCCGTGAGTCCGTCTCAAGAGTTGATCCCTAGATACCTCTCCCCGGTCCCCGGACACATGGAGGGTATTTATCGTGAGTTTTATACTCCCCGTCTGTGTAAAGACCCCTCTCCCAGAGGTCCAGGAAAGGGTCTAAAAACGTTCACATGTGTTCGGTGTTTTCTAATTTTGAAAGACGTGTTTCTGGTCCCCTTTCACGGGTCCAGGCCGTGAGCTCTTTAAGTTAGAGCACCTCCTTCTGTCTGCCTGTCTTTATTGAGTCTCCGTTCCGTCGGAGACTATTCATACGATTGTCTCGTGTTTTGCACGTCACCCCCTCCCCGTCTCCAAGTAAGGGAACCCCGACAGACATCCTACAGGAGGGGAGTAGGACCAAAGTCCTAGGTTCAAATGTTACTCCCTTTTTGTCGGTAATGTCATTCAGGGATGCATACTCGGCAGTTCACCACTTGAAAGTTTCTGTACTTACGCGTAAGGTAGTTACAGTCCGTCGAGCGGGAGGTAGAGGACAGGGACTACCAGGAAGTCGAGGTGGTAGAGGGTGGAGGAGAGGGAAGAAGTCATTGAGAAACACGGACCAATGAACTACGGCCGTGGACATACGGTCGACAACATGACTTGATGACATAAAACGTTCCATGACATGACACTCTAATTTCTAAATTTTTTTTCAAAAAAAACACGAACGGAAAGTACATAATAAACACACTTTTTATAACATTTGGATAATGTCTCGTCATGATATATCGAGGGGTCGACCGAGTCACCCATTCCTTAAACGGACGCTATATCCTCTACACCCAAACTAGGGACGCAGTCCTTCTAAGGAACCTCCTCCTTTACCGTTGGGTGAGGTCATTAAACTTAAGAAATGACTTAAACAAAGTTATAACAAAGGCAAAATACAAAAAAGAAAAAAAACTAGTGTGTACTCCATACACCCTAGAATCGAAGGACTGGTCCCCAGCTTGGACATGGGGGACGCAACTTTCCGTTTCAGAGTTGGTGACCTAGTGGTCTCTTCAGGGATCTTCTTGTTAAAATGTTTTCTTTGGTTTAGTCTTTATCTTGGTTTATTTTGAGTGTCTATACTTTTTGTCAGTGACTTAGTCTAAAATTTTTACCCCATCTACGGAGACGGAGGTGAAGGGTGAGATTAAAAGATCGGGAGGAAACACAGACAGGTTGAAGGGGAGGAAGACGACGACCTTCAGGAAGTGGACTCTACGTGGCAGTCACGAGACGAGTCGACTACATTGTTTTCTCCTGGGTCCCGATTCTCAAGTGGGACTGAGGGGTCCTGACGGAGGTACAGGAACGAGGGGGACGGTTAGAAACCGAGTCTCCACCACTACTCCCTAGACCTGTGGTCGACCGTCCACCCCCACCCCCCTTACGTACACATGTCCGGACGTGTGTAGGTAAACCTGGGACCAACCGTCCTTCCCACCTTTCCTCTCCTAGTCTCCCAAACATTCCTCTAGAGTCGTCTCTCCGGAAATTAGAGACCTCGTTGACGAACACACCTCCGGTGCGATAGTGCCCACTGGAACCTCCGGTTTACCGGTCTTCGTGACCCTGTCGCTGGTGGGGAGGTGGTCCGTTGACTCAGAACTTCCGGACTTCCGGTTTCTACCTGACCGGGGGACCGGTCACTGGGTTCTCTCCAAGGTTTGGACGGGGACTTTGTTCGTGGAGTGACTTACGTTCTAATGGGTTGACTTCGGGAGTTCTCTGTATCCTGGACACTTTCGTGGGCACTATTCAGTCGAAGTTTCGAACCTAATTTTGTCTCTATTTCAGGTCACAACGAAGGAGGCTCAGGGCCTGTAGGAGACTCGTACGAGCCCCCGCCCGTCGATTCGGTGCCCGGTCCAACGGGTTGACGACTCGAAACCACGGGACCAGGTCAGGGGTCTACCGAGAGGAAGAGTTGTTTTGGGAACTGAGGATTGTGTGGGGCGGGGTAACCACGTCTACCTTTCTCCCTCCGCCGTGGCTGGTAGTTTTTTTCTTCTGACCACCTTCCTCCACCACCGTCCACGTCTGTACGTACCAGACCGCTACCGCTTCGTAAGAGCCGTACCGACACAGTACCCGATTCTTCGACCTCCCCACCGTCGTTCCCCCGACCGACTCCTGGTACAGATGTGTGAGGGTGGGTCGGAAAGGGATTGAGGGTAGTCTGACTTGAGGTTTCCCCTTCTCTACCCTTGGGTGTGAGAGACTCGAGGACTGTGAACGACCCGAATACAACTCAGAGTGACCCGTGAATTGGACGCACTGCCAGTGACTCAGAATGAAGTAGTATTGTCGAGACGTCCCGCCAGTGTCTTCGGGTAATAGGTCTGCTTCGTAGACTCCGAACTCTTCCTTATTTGTGAAATATGTTTCAGGACGTTGTCCACTCCCTATTTCGAACCTATACCTGAGACGGGACAGAAGTTTAAAGTATGCAAAAAGGTTCTTAATAGGTACGAAAAATAGGGTCTTTTTATTTATGAGGTCCTTATAAAAATGAATTCAAAATTTTATTTAGTGGAAACATCGGTAAGTTCTAAACGTTCTCTTTTCTTAACTTTTGATGTGGAGTGAGTTAAAGGACTCGTAAATATGTCCGTATTGAACAAAACACGTCAAACGTCTATGACGTAAAGAAATGTTTGACTTCCAAATACTGTTGGAAACAACCCACAACTCGGTCAGACAGCCGTGGTAAAAAGGTTTTTGTAAACGAGGGAAACACAGAGATACAGTATAAAACCATTAAGGGTTTCATAACGTTCGAAATAGTAATAATAAAATAAACAATACCACTAGACACTAGTCACTAGAAACTATAATGAAAAAAATTTTACTACGATGATAACGTTTTTTAAATACTGAGTGATCTCTGAGTCTACTACCAATCGTAAAAGAAAAAAAAACCAATATAGTGTACCGTACATCCTAAAATCAAGAGTCTGGTCCCCAGACCGGGGGACGTTATTTTCGTACCTCAGAGTTGATGACCTGGGTCGTGAAAAATGGGTCATTTTAAAGAAAAAAAAAAAAAGGAGGACTTAAGTTGGTTATAAAAAGTAATTCGATATATTATATCCATCCCCAAAAATCTGTATTACGATGACACGTGAAATCAAGTCCAGTCAGTAGTCAGTACAGGTTGAGAAACGTTGGGGTACCTGACGTCGTACGGTAAAGGTACAGGGGTAGATAGTGGTTAAGGGTCTCGAGCGAGTTTGAGTACAGATAGTTCAACCACTACGGTAGGTTGGTAGAGTAGGAGACAGCTGGGGAAGAGGAGGACGGGAGTTAGAAAGGGTCGTAGTCCCAGAAAAGGTTCCTCAGTCAAGAAGTGTAAGTCTACCTGTTTCATAACCTCAAAGTCGAAGTCGTAGTCAGGAAGGTTATTTATAAGTCCCAACTAAAGGAAATCCTACCTGACCAACCTAGAGGGACGTCAGGTTTCCTAAGAACTCTCAGAAGAGGTTGTGGTGTCAGGTTTACGTAGTCAAGAAGCCGTGAGACGGAAGAAGTGTCAGGTTGAGAGTGTGGGTATGTACTGGTGTCCTTTTTGGTATCGGAACTGATCTACCTGGAATCAGCCGTTTCATTACAGAGACGAAAACTTGTATGACAGATCCAACCAGTATTGAAAAGAAGGTTCCTCATTCGCAGAAAATTAAAGTACCGGCGTCAGTGGTAGACGTCACTAAAACCTCGAGGGTTTTTATTTCAGACTGTGACAAAGATGACAAAGGGGTAGATAAAGGGTACTTCACTACCCTGGTCTACGGTACTAGAAGGAAAAGACTTACAACTCGAAATTGTTATGGATTTATGTAATTTTTTCTTTTCTTTTATTAAAAAGTCCAAGACCCCCAAAATTAGATCTTAAGAAAGGTCTTAGTCCGTAGACCAATAGTGTCGATAATATGAAATAAAAAAGAAAAGTTGTTAGATATACAGTTTCATCACTCCAATGTCCACTGCCAATCAAAGAAGAAGTATAAAAATATATAGGTAACTAAATGACTAAAGAAATACGGGACTAAATCAGATCTTTTTTTGACTTCAAAAAACACCAAAAGTTCATGGTGTCTTTTATTCTACTGTATTTAATCTCATCAACGCCCCCTTTTTTACTTTTCTATATCCGTGTTTTAACTACGGTTTTACGTCAAGTATTTTAGAAAATGTACAAAAAGGTTTACTAGGGTTTGGACTTCGAAAGATCATTGGTTGTGTTTCCCTCTTTGGACTCACCATCATGTTGAATGTACCGGTTATTTTTCCTTTTACTTACCTAACGAGTTCTCTCGTACCGATCAAGTTAATAGTTCTGGTCTTCTTTTCTAGAGTAGTGTTCTTTTTTTTTAACATTAATACACTACTACCTACAATTGACTTGAATCACATCATTAGTAGAACGTCGTATATGTATATAGTCTAGTAATACAGCACAACAACAACCAATCGGCGATTCAGTGCAGGGTGAGAAGACGTTAGGGTACCTGATGTATCGGACGGTCCGAGGAGACAGACACCTTAAAGGTCCGTTCTTATAACCTCACGCAACGGTAAAGGATGAGGTTCCCTAGAAGGGCTGGGTCCAGTGGACGTGACGTCCTCCTAAGAAATGATGACTCGGTGGTCCCTTCGGGTAATCTACATGTGAAATTGTAAAGTTAATATAGAGACTTTGTCCTTCTTTTTTTTATTTCTGGTCTTCTTTGTAAAGACCTACCGGGAGTTAGGGTAGGAACCTCTTAGAGTACCCCGATATGCGTATCGTGACTCCAGGACCAGAAGGAACCGAGGAGGAATTCAATGACCTAGTCAACAGACCGCTCGAGTTACGTGTTTTTCTATTGAAATATCCTCAATTATACCAGGTCGTTTCCAGGCAGATCAGTTCCGATACCAAAAAGGTCATCAGTACATACCTACACTCTCAACCTACCACTTCTTTTGACTCGTGGCTTCTTGACTACGAAAACTTGATACCACAACTTCTGAACCTCACGTTCTTCTAGGTTGGTCAGGTAGGACTTCCTCTAGTCAGGACCCATAAGTAACCTTTCTGACTACAACTTCGACTTTGAGGTTATGAAACCGGTGGAGTATGCTTCTCAACTGAGTAACCTTTTCTGGGATTACGACCCTCCCTAACCCCCGTCCTCCTCTTCCCCTACTGTCTCCTACTCTACCGACCTACCGTAGTGGCTGAGCTACCTGTACCCAAACCCATCTAAGGTCCTCAACCACTACCTGTCCCTTCGGACCGCACGACACTAAGTACCCCAACGTTTCTCGCCCTGTGTTGACTCGCTGACTTGACTTGACTTGACTTATACCAGGTCCGTGTGTCGGTAATAGACCATATTACTTGTACATAATAAAAATATTAGTATTCCTTTATGATAAATTTTTGATTTAGTGTGTAACACACTAAGTAAAGGTATTTCATATTTTTAATTAGATACGAATACCATCACTGTTTTTCGAGACCAGTCCGACAAAGAAGGAACCTCACAAGGAATGTGTCCATACAAGTCAGACACCTCTAGGTAGTTCGACGAAGGAATATACACGTAAAAAGACATGTACACTATATACAGGTACTTTCCATTTTGTTTTGTCCCTGGTGTACCTGTTAAGCGTACGAATAAAAGATTTTTTCAACCAGTTGTCAATTCTTTAAATTTTCAAATCGTATTTTTTAATTAGTGTATGATTTTATAATGTCTCTAATTTTTTGTTTTTAGTACTGAAGGGGCCACCGATTCTGAGGTCCGGTTACGTCTCCTGGGCTCAAGTTAGGGACCAGACCTTGATCTAGGACGTTCAACGTTGATTCTAGTTTCTAGGGTGTACGGATTGATTCTGGGACACGTCGGTTTATTTATTTATAAAAAAATTTAAGTAAAAACGAGTAGAGTACCCATGAAGATTGTGTTACGTCGTGAACATTCTTGGATTCTCAGATATCTTTACATTTCTACATAGGTAGTACGAAACGAGTCTACGTGACTGTCCAAGTCGGGTTGCCGGAAATATATGGGACAGGTTTGACGAGAACCGAGAAGGTCACCAGGAAAAGTGTAGTCTATTGTAAATTTGGGTAATTGACACCCAGTGTTCCAGGCTTCTCCCAACAGACTTTCGAGTCTTGCACACGAACCGGATCGACTACGGAACAGTAGGAGCCTATCTTGCTTTACACGAGCACCTTCAAATTTCCTTTCCGGGACTCTGACCACCTTGAGTCACCTCTCCGTCCGCCACTCTCCGGTTCAGGTTCTCGTCGGAGGTCCGGGGCAAGGTTTCGTTCGGGACAGGACCGCCGACGAGACGAGGCGAGGTATTTCGGGTCCGACCTCCCGTTCCGGTCGGAGACCCCGGACCTTTTGATGACGTCCGTCGGGTCGGGGAGACGTTCGGTCGTATCCTCACCGGTGACGTTTCTAGAGTACGACGAACCTGTGTACTGAGGGTCCTGTGTCAGCCGTAGGCGTCGTGGTGGTTGGCCCCGGAGTCGGGTGGGCTCCCAGAGTCCAACCGTCCTCCTCTCGTCCCGGACGGTCCGACGGTTCTGAGACGCGGGTGCAGTTTCCCCTGATGTCTTGGGTACCTTTCCTCACCAGTGTCGACTCAGGAACAGGAACGAAGGGGGTCCGGACGACGTCTGGTGTGACCAGGTTTCCTTTGTGTGAAGATTATTTTTTTCGTGACTTCCGTAGTAAGAATAGGAAAGTAAACGTAAATTTCCGATAACAACAAACATACATAATACCTTTCTCCTTGTTCTTAAGGATTCAAGATAAGAACCTAGGTAGTGACTATTTGTTTCATAGACGGTCACCTTTTATAGTCCACGAACCTTTAAGTCTCGAATGGTAGGTGTGGGTCCTACATAGACTCACGGGTCATAAAAGGGACTTGACCTATGACTAGACTTCAACGTGCACCGTCGGTCTACGGTCGTATTTCTCTACCTCATGAACACAGGATGTAGCATTCCTCCTGTCTCCCTGTCCTCGGTCTCCGAGGTCCTCGGTCTCCCTGTCAGGTCGGACCCTGCCGCACCTGTCCAAGGTCCCCGGTGTTCCTCGGTGTCTCGTCGACCCGAAGGGAGGGGTGAACGGAGACGACGAGGCTCAGAGCCGTAGGACCGAGTCGGGTGTGTAGACAGAGAGGACGAAGAGGGAGAGAGGGTCAGACACAGAGTCTAATGAGAAGATAGGACTCAATGGAGGTACTGACCTCCCAAACGTAGGGAACGGTCAGCCTTACCGACACCACTGGGGTCTTCGACGCCCCGGTCGGACTGGAGACACCGACACGGAGAGGTCAGGCGAGTCTCAGGTAATTCTCAACGTTCCGATCGGTCTCTCTCCACAAAATCCAAAGTCCACCACCTTCGGTTACTTAAGGACTCGAACACCTGTGAGACCCACCAAGCCGTCCATTTGACCCGGAAATGTACCCCTGTAACGTCTGGGTCGGAACGCTCTAGACCTTTCTCCGACCATGCGTGCTGACGAGCCGGGACCGAGACACGGGTCTCTACTGACGAACCAAGGTCGTAGTTCAACCAGTGTCGTCGTCCAGTCAATGTCTAGTCTCTTGGATCTTTGGTAAGATCAGGTCTGGAGACGGGAGTCCGTCCTGCTTCGATTTGGTTAGACTTGTTTACCCAGACCGAGCAATTTTGGACGGTCTTGCCTGAGGAATTGAAGGTCATTATCAGACACGGGTCGCAACGAAAGTCGGTCATGTGTGGTCATGTCGACACGGTCAAGAGTTTTGTGACCTTGTAAATACTTGTACAACCATATATCACTGACGGGGGTCTGGAAGACTTACAGGGTGCTCTCGGGACTGGACAGGGGTCACCTCGAGGTACTGGGTTCTCGATTTCCGGTTACTTCGGTGTCGTACCTTTGAAGGTGGGGCTGGGTCCTGGTGGCAGGTATGGTTTTATGTCAGAACAATTTGTCAAAGGGATAGAGGAAAGGAAAGGAGGGTAAGTCAATATTTTGAAGCTTGACAAAAGAGAATAGATTACTTATTTGTAGTGAGAAATTCAAATAATTTTCAGAAAAGATTAGACCGTGGTAAGAAGTGGTTTGGGTCTGCGGGTTGTGAGGGTTTGTACTTGAAGAACTGAGAACCAGACCCGAAGACGACTGGAGAGACGAACCTTGTAGCAAGAGAAAGACGTAGACGATTTCAGAATGGTTGAGGAGTTCAAGAGGACTTTGCAGTGGTGAAGGTTCTTAATAATCAAGTTTCTCGGTACAGAGTAAAAGTGTTCACAGTGTCGTTGTCCATCCAAGATAGGCACATTTTGTACTACCGACAGAGTATGACACTAATAAAAGTGTGTACGTGGGCTTGGCGGGAGGTTCTCCCTTTCGACGCTCTCTGTCTTTGGTATTGCCTCAGCAGTGGTGTAGATTCACTGACTCGTGCTACGGGATGAGCTCGACACACGACTCGTGTACAAACAAATTTACTCGTTCACTTGTCGAGAGACAGAAAGCAAGTTCCTTGGGTAAAAAGATAGACACTTACTAAAACCTATGAGGGGTACACCGACATAGAAAAAGATTATACCTCGAGTTTAACGTGTAGCGGGTACAGTTTGATACCCCAATGAGGCTCTTCGTCGTCCTTCGCACGAGGGACAGTAATGGAATGGTGGGACCTCAGACAATTGACGGTAGAGAGGGGTGTGAAGAGGGTCGCGGTCTAGTCCCGCCGTCGGTGTGTCCCTGTCCGTTTACTTTCCAAGGACCATTACCTCCGACCGGAATGTCTACTGTCCTTCCGACCACCACCCCACTCAACCGTCCTGACACTCTCCCTCCGTCCCACCAGTTCTACCCCAAGACCAACGACGACACACGGTCCCATATACCGCTCCTTCCGGACGTCGGGAGAAAGGTGGGAAGACGAAGGGTTCAGGAAGAGGGGGTGAGAGGGAGGTCTCCTTGTCGACCCTCGTTCTGGATCTTCTGTTCTCTTCTGAAATTACGGACCACAGAGCCGAAGAATTTCTATGTACTACCCTCTGTCTCTCGGTCTTTAGTGTCGGTGACAGATTTTTAGAGTAAGGTTGTCCTTTAGTCTTTTCTCTTCTCCTGTAGGGACCACCAAATCAACCATTCTTAGGTGGACGGTTTCGTCCCCTGTGCCCAAGTTAGGGACCAGGCCTTTCTAGGGTGTACAGGGCCTCGTCGATTCGGGCGGCTCGGTGTCGACGACTGGGACGCGAACACGGGATCTCGGACTCTCGGCGGTGATGACTCGGGGGTAGGGACCTCGGGTACGAGACGTCGTCCTCTTCGACGGCGTTGCTCTTCGGGTACTTGGTGTCGACGTCGCATCGGGGACGAGTGGTGTTTGTCCCTTTCAGGAGTTCGTCGTTACTTTTGTGTCGTGTCGGTTTTTATTTATTTATTGAAAAATTTCTTCTTCTTTTCTCATCTTAGACTACCCTGTCGGGGCGTCCTTTCCGGTGGGATTACCGTCCACCGGAACTCCTCAAGGTTCTCCGACTCTTCTCCGAACTACGAGTCACCGAGTCAGTACAGGTGGAGAAACACTGGGATACCTAACGTCGTGCAGCCCGAAGGGACAGGAAGTGGTAGAGGGCCTCAAACGAGTTTGAGTACAGGTAACTCAGCCGCTCCCCTCCGAACCTGGGGGGCTCCTGGGAATTTCTGCTCCCAATCTCTTTGCCTCTCGACGGACACGTCATCCTTCGACCCCTGTAAGGAGACCTCTTCCCACTCAAACCTTTTCCTTTGTTTCTTATTCCTTCGGGTCCGTCTCTCACTGCCACGTAGCTCTTCCCTTCTGTCTGTCTGTCTGGGTCCTTGACTGCCTGCCGCTTCCTACTCCGTCGGCTTCCCTCTGTCTCCGACCCTCGTCCACACTCTTTCGTACTGACACCGAGGGGTCGAGAGACTCCTCTTTCGGAGAACTCCTTTTGTCCGAACCCCTCCCCTTTCCCTCCGGGAAGTGGAGTCCAGTGGTTCGTTGACGGAAGGGGAGACTAAGATTAGACACGTCTCCTGGGGTGTCCGAGGGTGCAAACTGTTCTACCACCGGTGTGACTCTTCCCCACAGGGTTCCTCCTCTCTTCTGTCTAGAGTGGGTCTGGAGGGAGAAGTGGACCCGAGTGGGTGCACCCAGCGAGACTCACCGGTACCCAGACCCTCATAGGTAGGTGAGACAGGAAGTCTCCCGTCTCGATCCGAACCCCTCCCTTCTGGTCGACGCCCTGCCGTCTAGCCAGAAGTCTCCCTTCGTGGGAGGAGGAATCTCGGTACCTGGACTGACCCTTCTGGGAAGGAGTGTGGCACGTCTCGAGGGCCTGGGATCGTTACGAGTCCGTCCCTCCAGTGGGTCAGGCTCACGGGTTTACCTTTCCCTGGTTGAAGGGAGAAACCGGACTCGTCGTCGATGGACGAGGACCTAAGAGGTTGAACAACCATCGTCTTAGTCCCTACCTTGGGGTCAGAGGAGTGGTGTCGGTCTTTATAAAGGTGTCGGTGTCTCCGTCTCCAAGACGGTGTTCATAGATAGACCTAGGACTTCGTCGAGTTAATGACTGGGCTCATTAAGGGACAGAAACCGGTGTTCTCCTCCGTTTCGTGGTGTGGGTCGTCGACTGTGTTCTTGAGTCTCGTAGAAGAGTCGTCTCGAAGTGGTCGGCGAGGAGACCAAAGGACTTATCCCCCACCCCTCCCCCTACAAATAGATCTTAAGGTCTGTTGTAAGACCCTAATATTTGGATCTGGGAAGTCCGGGCCCTTGCTGTGGACCATCAAGACCCTCTAAGAGAAATAGGGTCGATAGTGTCACTGGAAAGTGTGTCAGGACTGTGAAACTCCTAAAAATGAAGTGAGGCAGTCATCACTTGACTTTTAGCGGAGCCGATCGGTACGGACATCTTCGTTTCGAGAGAGAGTTCTGTTAGGAGAGGGCAAAAGGATCCTTCTTCGGCTCCGTGTCTTTTTAATTCACCGAGACCGAGGGAACCTTTTCATCCTTGGGTGGGTGGCAGGCCAGGTGCCTCGACGGGTGACGCGGGACTGGCCCCAGGCCCCAAGTCGGGTAAGACGTCCCACCAGACCCCCGACGTCTGTTGGGCGACACCCCCCTTTCACGCGCCAGTCTTGGGGCTCTCCCCCGGTGAGTTCCCCTCCACCCGCTGACCTCCTTCTCCTTCCCCGACCCTCCCCTCACCGGACACCCCTCCACTTCTCTCCCGCCCACCGAGAACCGGCATATCAATTTCTTGCGGGGGGGGGGTGGGCTGGGCTTTTGCGTCGATCCCTCGCTTGGGTCGCTCGGCACCTCTGAGCCGCCCCTCGTTTCAGACCCGGGGCTTCTGTCCTCGCGCGCCGGACCGCCTCCGCCGGCTCCCTGGGTCTCCCTGTACCTGGGTCGGGCGCACCTGCGCACAGAGGCCGTCGCCCAGACGCTCGGGTCGCGGTGGCCCTACCGGGCCCAGGGCGGCCGCGGGCCGTGGACCCCTGGGGCGCTCACCTGTGGGCCAGGCGCTACCCCCCGTGCTGGGTGTCCGCCCCCGGCGGCCGGGACGGGGAGGGGTGGCGCGGGGCCGCGATGAGTGACGCCAAGTCCCCCAAGGGCGGCTGGACCCGGCTGCGGCGGTCAAGGTCTATTTCACAGGTCTCGGGGTGCCTGTGGTGCCGTTCGTCGTCGTCGTCGGCCTTCGCGGAGGCGTCGTCGAACTGGCCCGCGTTCTCGTCGGCCTCGGCGCGCCGGGCCCCCGGGGGGTACCGGTGCGCGGGGGCCGGGCGGGCGGGCGAGTCGCGGCGCGGGGCCGGCGGGCGGGGCCGGGGGCCGAGGACGGGTGCGGCCGACGCCCGAACGTCGGCGGTCGGGAGCGAGACGGGTGCTCCTCCAAGGGGTCCACGCGGCGGGGCGGGGCGCGGGGGCGGGCGCCGGGTGGACGGGGCGGGGGCCGGGCCGGGGCGGGGGCCCGTGTCCACCCGGGGCGGGGGCTCTTCGTCGCCCTCCCCCTGACGTCGAGGGCGGAACGACCAGTCAGGGGCCGCGGAGGCGTCTAGCCCCACGCACCCCGCATTTCCCGTCAACACTAGGTTTGAGACGCGCCCTGCCTCTGGGCCGTCCAAACGAGGGTTTCCCGTCCACCACAGCTTGACCCGTGTGCGCCCCGAGCCCTCGGGCGCCCCTCCGAAGCAGACCCCCGAAAAGCGCCGGACGTCGCTGGGACGAGGACGGAATCTCACCTACAGGCTCAGGCCCTCGGTCCAGGGGAAGCAAGTCGGCGTCAGGGGAGAGGGTCGTGTAGAGGTTCTCCGGGATCCCCTCAATGTGCCGGGGGTCCCACTGTTCGTCAACAAGAGTCTGATCCTCCCGTCTCGAACCACCCTCTCACCTACAACCTCCCTAGACTCCATTTTTAATGTTCAGTTCTTTGTTTCTTCGGACTCCTTTGAGTGAGGAACTCAATTTTTTGAAGTAGTTCTATAAGGAGGTCCGTCCATTTTAAAATAGGAGAATAAATTTTCTCAATTCTCAAGTCTCCCCGTCTCACCTGATGGATTTCCTCGTCACGTCAAAATAAAAAGGTAAAAAGAAGACCCCTGCTGTGAGTCCTCTGATATCTCTTTCACCTCCTGGCGTTCGGAAGGACCTGTAAAATTTCGGTTTACTTGACGTACGTTTTATGACAAGTTTCTGTCTTCGAATGTATTAGCGCACGACTAGGGGAAGAGAGCCAATGATGACTCTCATCGACCTACAGCGTGACAGGGTGTCCGAGGCGACCTGATAACATTGAAAAGATTGATCGGAGAGTTAAGGTCTGAGGGATAGGCGTGCGGGGGTAGAAGAGGTAATTGCGGTCTAGCAGGAACATTTTAAGGAAATGTGGACGAGTCTTTACAGATTACCGAGGGGTCACGGATGCCTAATTTCACGTTTAACATTTAGACCTTAAGTTCCGGAAGGTTTTAGAACAGGTCGAAGTATTCTGACATACTTTCGACGAGGTCGATTTTAATCTCGAATAAGTGACGGAAGTTCTGTAAAAGGAAAGGTCAACCAGTCCAGACTGAGGAGGAGGTTCCAGGTAAAGTCCAGATACTTCGAAGGAACCTGGTCGGGTCAGGACTCATTGGGGTAGGAGGAACCTCGAAATTGTGTTGACGGACGTACTATGCATGGGTAGGTGACTATCCATGTGTGAATAAAACTCAAACTCAGAACAGAAGGTTCTAACTCAGAAACGTAGTGGCTGAGTTACCTGTACTCAAACTCGTTTGATACCTTCTATCACTTCCCGTCCCTTCTGACCGCACGAATGTCAGGTTCCCTAACGTTTCTCAACCTGTACTGAATTACTGACTAGTTGTTATTAAACAGAAGGTTGAAGAGACATTCGGAAGTTTTCACCCTTGACACGTGCGAATCCTATGTCGTACCGTAGGTAAATCGTGAGTCACGGTAACCATGGTAAACTCCTGGTTCCGTCGAGGTCCCGCTTGTAGGGGTCTTGAGACACATCAAGAAATCGCTCCTGTTAAGACATGGTCATCGGAGTCCCCTTACAGAGACACTTCCAGGTCTGGTGTCTATACCTGTGAATGGTGGGGAAGAAAGAGATGCCCTCTGGTTCTGTCCTCGTGGGTCTCACATCTTCAAACTGACTCCGTCCTCCCTCCACTGGTCCCAGGGACGTACACTTCAGACAGAGAGTGACCCCACTAGTGGGAACTATAATCCGACTTAGTGAAAGTCCTAAAACAGTACTTTTGACCACCGTCGGGGTACTAAGAGAGGAATTTCAGACCGGGAGACCTCTCTACCTACGTTGACGAAGTTACTTGGTCTCGGAACTTCACAAATAATACACCCTTGTTCCACTCTTTATTTTGTGTCTCGGATGGTAAATCCTCTTTTTTTATAAGGTGGTTTTTTCTTTCGATTGTGAAATTTCCAGCTCGAAGATCAGGGTTATCACTTAAGGTCTCTTTAAGCCTTTTGTTTTTTCTTTTTCCCTTTTCTGTCTAGAAAAAACGTGGAGAGTTATAACACGGGAGGAGAAGAGTGAGGAGGAGACAAGAATGTGGAACTTCCCCTGCGTCCCCACCCCTCCCCACTCCACCAGTCCTTTCGGGACCTTGAGACGAAGGGAGAAGTCTGAGACGAAAGTAAAAGTAAATAAAAAATCTAAAACGGACGCGACCCAGAAGTGACGTCACGTGCCCGAAGAGATCAATGACGCGTCAACGGGACGTCAAAACACCGTAAAATCAAGGGGTTGACCCCAGATTTTGAGACAGGGGACGAAACCTTCCACCTAAGAATTAGTGACCTGGGGGTCCCTTCAGGGTCTCGTCAAGAAGAAGATCTGATGTCCCTACAGTCTTATATGATTGAGGACATGGGGGTCCTGAACGAAAGAATCAAGGTCTTTGGACTACAGATACAATATTATGTCGTGGACCCCACGAAGTCACATATCCTGAGACACGAGAGTGAAGAGTCCCGGACTCAAACTAGGGGCAAACCCCTTGACTCTAGGGTGTCCGATACACCGAACCGGTTTCTTATTATTATTACGTCGTACAAACTCGAATATCATATGGTATTCAATTCAGCGAGCGAGTCAGCACAGGTTGAGAAACACTGGGGCACCTGATATCGGGTGGTCCGCAGAGGCAGGCACCCTAAGAGGTCCGTTCTTATGACCTCACCCAACGGTAAAGGAAGAGGCCCCTAGAAGGGCTGGGTCCCTAGTTTGGGTCCAGAGGGTGTAACGTCCGTCTACGAAATTGGAGACTCGGTGGTCCCTTCGGGGTATCATATGGTATGAATGACCACAAAGTTGGTCATGCACTACTTTAGTCCTGATTTCGGTCTAGAACCGGAGACCGAAGAAAGGTAACGTGGGTCTATCAGGACAGAGTCGGGTTGGAAGGTATCAGGAAACGTGGATATGTCTGGAGGAAGAGGAGGAGTGAAAATAAAATCCTCGAAGGGACGATCAGTGTACAATAAAGAACCTCTATGGAACCAACCTTGAAGGTTACTATTTAGGTACCCCTCGAGACCCGGTAGCGATTCGGTCACCGAATCTGCCTCTGTGTCTTCGGACTCAAGGAAACTCTCTTAAAGGCTATCTCTCGACTTGTCACGTTAGGGGTTCCCGGTGCTAGTTGAATGTATTTAGTAGGTATGGGTTTCGACATCCAAAGAAACTAAGGTAAAACGTGCACCCTTTACCCGAGTCTTTACCATTTATTGAATGAGTTCCGTTATTTCCATTGGGACAGAGTCTACCCTGAGTGTGAGTCCGAACGAGTGAAGTCTGGGTCACGAAAAAAAAAGGGGGAAACGCATATAACGATGGAACCTTCAAGGAGACCTCTTTATATAAGTGGGACCTTTGACACTCGAGTAGGAGTCGTGTAGGCATTGAGTGAGTCGGTGTACTAGGAAGAAGAGTAGGAGAGGAGGGGTGGGAGTAGGTACGGAGGACCCGGTGAGAAACGATTTCTGTAGAAAAAAGGACAGGGAAGAAAGGTCCTCAGGTAGAAAGTGTTTAGAGAAAAAAGGAATTTTTAAAAAAATTTATACACCTGGTAAAAATTTCAGAAAAAAAAAAAAATTAAACAATGTTATAACGAAGACAAAAAGCAAAACAAAAAAGCCGGAGTTCCGTACACCCTAGAATCGATGGATTGGACGTAGGGAACGTAGTCTTCCGTTTCAGAATTGGTGACCTAGTGGTCCCTTCAGGGGTAGAAAGTGTTTATAAAGACGTCTCAAACGATGACGTCTCCGGGGAGGGTCCTCTTCCATCTCTGGGAGTGGCTTACGAAGAAGAACAGGTGAAGACTAAAGATTACGTCAACTCGGGAAGACAGACCGACCATCTTTCTTAGCATACTCGGGTCAAGTTCGAGGTTCGGAATCTAGGTGGCAGACACCAGGATTTAGTAAGACGTGTGACCTTATCCTTTGTCTACTTATAAATGGTAGGGACATCTTCCTACATACGTTCTGACGTAGTGACTCAGTTCCCTTGGACTTCTTCTCCTGTGTCTGTACACTATTTCCCAGTCTCGTTTCGAGTAACCGACCCTTTCTAAGGTCCGTCGAGTGTGTGACTCGCGAACACTGAAGTAGAGTTCAGTACTTGCGTCGGGAGTTTTCGTTCCACACTGGGTCTGGTCTCGATGTGCGAAACTCCGAACAAACCGTAGCTACCGACCCGGACCGAGGGGAAAGACCGCGACACTAACGGAGGTTTACTAATGTCCGCGAAGAGGTCGTCAGACTCGGGGCCCCTTCTCCTAAGGGGTCGTTCAGTTGTCTGTTAATAGGTTCAACTTTTTGCCTGAAACTGAGTACCCCAAAAGTGGACTCCCTACGGTCAATAAAGAGAGGTGAACCCAGACGCACCAACGACCCTTTGACTTCTCCTCTCTTTCCCACTTGCCATCAGAACCAACGACCAGTCGACTACGCCTTTGTCTTCGATTTAGTCGCGGACGACTTCGAGGTGGGGCAGAGAGACTACGGTTTACGTCACCTTTCTGTGACAAAGTGGAAGAGACACTTCTACCAGAGAGGACAGACACCGGAGGATAAACGACTGTCTGTTGTCGGTCCGAAACGTGACTTGTACTCCCTCTGTCGGGTGTCGAGTCTCATGCGCACACCACAGATCTCTCGTGTACCGATCGACACCGAGGTCTGTGTGTGTCCGAGTGAGTCAGCACAGGTTGAGAAACGTTGGGGTACCTGACATCGGGTGGTCCCAAGAGACAGGTACCCTAAAAGGTCCGTTCTTATAACTTCACCCAACGGTAAAGGAGGAGGTCCCCTAGAAAAGGTGGGTCTCTAACTTGGACATAGAGGAGGTAACCGTCCGTCTAAGAAATGGTGATCCCGGTAGACCCTTCAGGGGTGCACGGAGACTTGTTCGAGAGTTAGGGGGAAAGGAGGGGAACCCTGTGTAGGGTGTCTGAACCAGGGGTACACGTGTTTGTGTGCCCACTTACGTGTTAGGAACTCCCCGATGTGTTTACAGTCGAACGAGAGTACGGACTCGAGAGACCGTGCTGGAGGACGTCGTGACTCCCACAAGAGTCGTAAACGACTTATTCATCATCCAGAGGTCCGGAGACTCGTTTCAACCTAAAGGACGAGAATAAGAAAATAGAACCTTTCTATTTGAGAAGGTACACGCAGAGGGTGAGACCTGGAGTGTGAAGAGGGGTTGTCCCGAACAGCCCCTGGTGCAGACAGAATGCCAGACAGTAGACCTGACGAAGACTTCGTAGGGCGGATCTTCAGTAAGTCATTTGTGATATTAGTGTCTTTTATAAGAATGAAGGACAAGTACCTCCGACGACAGTAAGTCAACGATTCATCAGAAGTTTGACATTGTGCGGTCCGAAGTGTCAGGAAGAGATAGAGGGACTCAGACGAGTTTGAGTGCAGGTAACTCAGTTACTACGGTAGGTTGGTAGAGTAGGAGACAGAAGGAAAAGATAAGACCGGGAGTCAGAAAGGGTCGTAGTCCCAGAAAAGCTCACTCAGTCAAGAAACGTAGTCCACCGGTTTCAAAACCTCGAAGTCGAAGTCGTAGTCGGGAAGGTTACTTATAAGTCCCAACTAAAGGAAATCCTAACTGACCAAACTAGTGGAACGACAGGTTCCCTGAGAGTCGTGGTTCTTCTGGTTCTCAGAAGAGGTCGTGGTGTTAAACTTTCGTAGTCAAGAAGTCACGAGTCGGAAGAAATACCGGGTTGTGTGTAGGTATGTATTGATAGTCTTTTTTGTATCGAAACTGATATGTCTGGAAACACGGAGGAGGTTTCAGGTAAACACATTCCTACTGACCAAGGTTTATCCTTATCTTCATGGAGTTCCGACATATAACAGTGGGACGAATAAATTGAATATACGTCTGATGTAGTACTCTTTGCGACCCGACCTTCTTTGTGTTCGACCTTAGTTCTAACGGCCCTCTTTATAGTTATTGGAGTCTATACGTCTACTGTGGTTGGAATACCGTCTTTCACTTCTCCTTGAGTTTTCAAAACTACTTTCACTTTCTCCTCTCACCTTTTCAACCGAATTTCGAGTAGTAAGTCTTTTACTTCTAGTACCGTAGACCAGGGTAGTGAAGTACCCTTTATCTACCCCTTTGTCACCTTTGTCACAGTCTGAAATAAATACCCCCGAGGTTTTAGTGACGTCTACCACTGACGCCGGTACTTTAATTTTCTGTGAATGAGGAACCTTCTTTTCAATACTGGTTGGATCTGTCGTATAAGTTTTCGTCTCTGCAATGAAACGGTTGTTTCCAGGTAGATCAGTTCCGATACCAAAAAGGTCACCAGTACATACCTACACTCTCAACCTGACACTTCTTTCGACTGACGACTTCTTAACTACGAAAACTTGACACCACAACCTTTTCTGAGAACTCTCAGGGAACCTGACGTTCCTCTAGGTTGGTCAGGTAAGACTTCCGCTAGTTGGGACCCTAAAGAAACCTTCCTTGCTACGATTTCGACTTCGAGGTCATGAAACCGGTGGAGTACGCTTCTCAACTGAGTAACCTTTTCTGGGACTACGACCCTCCCTAACTCCCGTCCTCCTCTTCCCCTACTGTCTCCTGCTCTACCGACCTACCGTAGTGACTGAGCTACCTGCACTTAGACTCACTTGAGACCCTCAACCACTACCTGTCCCTCCGGACCGTACGACACTAAGTACCCCAACGTTTCTCAACTTGTGCTGACTCGCTGATTTGTCTTGACTTGACTTGACGGAAGGAGAGTACTTCGTTTTTGCCCTCACACCTACAAGGAGGAGAACGGAGTTCATGGTGACTTAGACGAGGAGACGACCCCTACGACGCCCGACGGGTCCGTTCACGAGTCGAACCGGCACAATTGGATGGAATACCGAAACGACCCCCTCTTGTTACTACGGTTTCGGACCCTGTACACGTCTCACGGTGGTTTGTCGAGTTCACGAGTTCGGGGTCTGTCTGAAAGACTTTTGGAAGAAACACATTCAAGTGTCCAGGGCCGATGCTTGGGACTTCGCTCTTGGGGTCGGTACGACGAACCGCAAGTTAGTGTCGGTGTAGAGTCTCCGGGCCGAGCCCAAGGTCTGTCGCTACGACCGGAGACTACCCTCCGTCCGCTCGACACCCAAAGTGCAAAGAGTCGACACAATAGATTCCTGGCCGACGAGTCCCAAACTAGTCCCGACCGAACCCTCTCTCCGTCTGCGGCGGAAAAGGGGTCTTGTCTGACGAGAAACTCGAGACGGCGGCGGGTCTGACCCCTACCTTCTTTCTTTTGTGTTTAGGGGTGACATACACCGAGAGGCCTTAAATCGAACCGGGACCTCTCCCTCTCGATTCTCGTTGTGGCGAGGGGAGAGGCGCGGGAGACGTCCGTCGTTTGAGGCAATCGACTCTGAACAACCCTGACCCTTCCCAATCCCACCCGACCTCTTGGTGTAGACTGGGAGTCATCACCGTCTCCGAGGGTAGAGGAAGGTCTCTGACTAAATTTCAGGTAAAAGCTCCTGACTGACTGTGTCTTGTAACAGGAGACCGGTTCGAGACCTCTTTCCTCTGGTCGGGTCAAATCCTTGGACCTTGTTCTGTCACTCTGTTCAGACCCCCACACCAAACCCAAGACAAAAGGACCGGAGAGTACAAGAGGGGTGTAAGTAGGGAGTCTACTTCCACTACCTCCCGGCAGTCCCTCTCACAAGTCACATTCCCGGGCAGAAACCTCTTTCACTGTCGGAAATCTCGACTACTTTTTGAAGACGGAACTGTTTGTAAGACAAGAAATAGGTCCGTAGAATGGGAGGTCCCCGAAGGGAACACCGAGACACCATTTCTTAGACGGACGGTTCCGTCCTCTGTGTCCAAGCTAGAGACCCAACCTTTCTAGGGGACCTCTTCCTTTACCGTTGGGTGAAGTCATAAGAACGAACCCTTTAGGGTACCTGTCTCCTCGGACCGTCCGATGTCAGGTACCTCAACGTTTCCCAACCTATGTTGACTAGCTGACTCATGTGGTCGTCCCTTATATATTCCTTTCTTCTTAAAATATTCCAATAAAGATCCCCCTATCTCAAACAACAAAACTGTGCTTCGTTCTTTCTCTTGTCTCGAGAAACGGGTTCCCTCATCTCGATAAAAGACGTCTTCGAATAGTCCACGATCGACCCCGACCCCTCACTGTCCTCTCCGTCCCGACACCACCCCTTAACGAGCTGTATTTTCTTGGGACTTGTCTGGTCAAGTTGGAACTGAATGGTGACTCGAGCCACGGGTTCCTTGAGAAAATTGTTAGACGTTCTGTCGCGATAATGTCGTGGGTCCAAGACCTAGGGAGATTATAAATCAAAAATAACCTCATATCAACTAATTGTTACAACACAATCTAAGACGACATGACATTTCGATATGCATATGTATATAGGTGAGAATTTTTTTTAAAAAAAAGGCTATATCCAGTAAATTATAAATTAATAGTGAAATGTGTACAGTTCTACTCCACCAGTCAATTCTCTGAGACCTCGTCAGTTGTACCGTCATAGTTTTAACACGAGTAAATTTTAATCGTACTTGTAACGATCTATGATTCCACGAGTCACCTATACTCTGTTGACCCTCGACTTTCCTCTCCTTTTACAGTGTTCCGGTTACGTTCCGAGTTGTAACACCAAATTAAACCTCAATGACCCTACGTTTTTGACGTCCGATTGGTACAGGTTTACCTCACCGACTAACCCCCCTCTGGTCCTTTTTACATGTGTCCTAGTGAGACGAGAAAGAATGTTAGTGTACACTTAGGTCTTAATAGATTTTACAAATCTCTCTATTAAGTTTTATAAAATTTTTTACCTATCTATCCATTCATCCATCCATCCATCTATTTCCATTCGACTGTCATAGTTCGTATAATAAAATATTATTTATAAATAGGTTTTATTTTGATATGAATAAAGTCTGTTTATGAATCGAACAGTTGAACTTTACGGAGACATTGAGTTTAAGGTCACAATTATCCGAGACAAAGAGTTGGAATATAAGAAGTGGTGACTGACCAACCAAAGACACAGTTATATTGTGTGTCAATTAAAAAAATTTTTTACTCACCGACGAAATTATTTCTCCGGTGCGTCGGGTCCTTCGTTTCTGTACGGTTCTACACGTTTGTCTTCTTGACTGTCGGCGGGAACTCCAGTGAACGGGTCTCCCAACATTCCCTGGTAGAATGAGGTGTGTCATGTGTGGTGAAGTCTGTACTCAAAATAGCAGACCATCGAGGTTTTGTTTCCCCGCAGTTCAGGATTTACTCCCTAGCAGAGATCTGATACTGTACCCATTTGGCGTATCAATGGAACCCTCCACTCATTAAGAGGTCGTCAGGTCCGTCCCAAGTGTGGTCAGAAAATATCCCGATTGATCCGGTGGTCGGTCACGTCCTCCCCCTCTGAGGTGTCGAGTCTTGGTACTTTGGTACAAAAGTATCTCTCTGAATTTTTTTTTTTTAGAGAATCTCCTTTTGTATCCGTCTTGTGAGCTACTGTATTTAGTTTCGTTCTAGGAGATACTGGGTGGAGGATCTCATTGCCTTTATTTTTGTTTTCATTTGTTCGCCCTGGATTAATTTGAATTTTCGAAAAAGTGTCGTTTGCTTTGATATTCGTTCCACTTTTCTGTTGGGAATCTTGTCCTCTTTTATTATTGTTTACTTTGTTGGCTGTTTCCTAATTAAAGGTTTTATACGTTCGTCGAGTATGATAAGTTGTGGTCTTTTTGTTTGTTGGGTTGGTTTGTCACTTCTTTTCCGGATTTATCTGTAAAGATGTTTCTTCTGTATGTCTACCGATTGTTCGTGTACCTTTCTACGAGTTGTAACGAGTAATAATCTCTTTACGTTTAGTTTTGATGTTACTCTATAGTGGAGTGTGGTCAGTCTTACCGGGAGTAGTTTTTCAGATGTTTGTTATTTACGACCTCTCCCACACCGCTTTTCCCTTACGAGAACGTGACAACCACCCTTACATTTAAGTATGTTGGTGCGACCTTCTACCACATCTCTAAGGAGTTTTTTGATCCTTATTTTGGTAGTATACTCGATTGTTAGGGTGAGGATCCGTATGGGACTCCTTTGGTTTTAACTCTTTCTGTGTACATAGGGTAACAAGTGACGTCGTGATAAATGTTATCGATCTTGTACCTTCGTTGGATCTACAGGTAACTGTCTACTTACCTATTTCTGTAACACCATGTATATGTGTTACCTTATAAGGAGTAGGTATTTTTCCTTGCGTAAACTCAGTCAAGATTACTCCACCTACTTGGATGTTGGATAACATGTCTCACTTCATTCAGTCTTTCTCTTTCTATTTATAGTATAAGATTACATATATATACCTTAGATCTTTTTACCATGACTTCTTAAATAAATGTCCCGTCGTTACCTCTTTGTCTGTATCTCTAAATACCTGAATCCACTCTACATACCTTTGAATGTAATGGTATACATTTTGTCGGTTGCCCTTAAACGACATACCGAGTCCTTTGAGTTTGTCCCCGAGACATAGTTGGATCTCCCCACCCCACCCCTCCTTCTGCCCGACGACGAGGTTACGCACTTTCACTTTTCACTTTCCCTTCAGCGAGTCAGCACAGACTGAGAAGCGCTGGGGTACCTGACGTCGGCTGGTCCGAGGAGACAGGTGCCCTAAAAGGTCCGTTCTCATGACCTCATCCCACAGTAGCGGAAGAGGCTCCTTCTGTCCTCCCTCCAAGTTTTCCCTCCCCTATATATACATGGATACCGACTATGTACAACTCCAAACTGTCTTTTGTTGTTTTAAGATATATTTATTTAAAAAAATTTTTCTCCAATTTTTTGGGGGTGGTCAAAGGGTTTGTGAAAGGAACGACCCGAAGAGGGAACCGAACCGTCGGTTCGGGAGGGACATCGAGGTAGAGGAGAGGACGGAAGGCAAGACGACCAGACGGATCAGACTAGGAGACCCCCGAGACGCGGGAATAGAAACCCCTCGACCTGTGCCCACTCCCACCCCACCGTACTTCCCCTCTCCCTTCGACTGACTGAACGACAGTAGACTCCGTAAAAGGATAACCGACAGCTGAGTCGAGTTGTCGGAAGTGGTTCTGGATGAAGACCCCAGAACGGACCACCAGGTTACTGATTCTGAAGAGGAAAGTTACGTCCCCCACATTCAAGCTAGGGACCAGACCCTCGATTCTGGGGTGTGCGGAACTTCTGGTTTTGGTTTTAAATTTTGTCGTCGTTATGACGGCGCTTAAGTCACTTCTGAAAATTTTACCAGGTGTAGTTCTTTTCTTTTTAGAAAATTTCTTTCTTTTTTTTTCTGGATGGGGATTGTTAAGATAGCGAGTGGGGGGAGGGAGGAAGAACAAAAGGGTTCATCAGAGTGTGAAGAATCCGAGGGACAGTGTAGGTACGGGGAAGAGTGAGAGCCACCTCCCGAAACTAAAATAAAGGATATACTCTTAATCCGTCGGTGTTGGATTGTCAGGTGGTGAAGAGACGAGACTAACGGAGGTAGTCGTGGTCGAGGATGGGAGGTCGTCACGGAAGGAGGTGTTTGTGGGAGAGCGGGAGGTAGGGAGATAGAAGTTGTGGTAGGAGGTCGAACAAGGAAAGTCGAAGATGTGCACCCGTGTAGCAGGGGTTGGACTTTGGTAGTGTGAGGTAAGGAACTAAAAGAGTAGAGATTTCGACGAAGTGTCGAAGGAGCAACAGAGTGAGGACTCGACTTATACCCAGCTGGGGACAGAGGTGAAGTAACCCTACCGAAATAAATAAATTAAACCAACACGATCCAGAATCAGTGTCGTACGCCCTAGAAATCAACACCGTACACCCTAGATCAAGGGACTGATCCCTAGCTTGGGTGCAGGGGACGTAACCGTCGAGTCTCAGAATCGGTAACCTGGTGGCGTCTTCACGGGACCTTAACGAAATTTAGGGGGACGATGATTGAACGGTTTAGGTTATAGAGTTAAGATTAAGTGGAATAAAAAGACGTCGGAAACTGTTAGGACGGTTGGAGAGTGAAGATCTTCAAGAGTAAAGGGATCCAAAGGTCTTGTGATAAAGAACAATAAGTCTGGTAAGGAAAAGATGGTCGATAGAGGAGATTGGTAATTCCAAAGGGGAGAAACCGGAGGAAGAGAATAAGAGATACGAAGGGTGGAGACTAGAGTAGACGTAGGTACTAAATCTATGTTCTGAAGTCATTAAAAGATATACGATTATTAAGAGGTAGGGATAGAAATTAGGATTGAAGAGAAACTTGGAGGTATAGGGAAAAGAGTTCAAATGACCTTTTGACGATAAAGAGTATACACGACGACGACGACGATTCAGCGAAGTCAGCACAGGCTGAGAAGCGCTGGGGTACCCGACGTCGGGTGGTTCGAGGAGGCAGGTACCCTAAAAGGTCCGTTCTCATGACCTCACCCCACGGTAACGGAGGAGACAGAGTATACACGATTTAGAGTGAATTATCACAGTGTATATGTACCACGGGGTTCGGTCTTTGAAACCTCAGTCTCTTGATGAGAGGTCTGAGGGACCGTCAGGTCACCAATCCTGAGACACGAAGGTGACGTCCCACGGACCCAAACTAAGGACCAATCCCTTGATTCTAGAGCGTACGTCGATCTGTTTGTTTTTTTTCTTGATGGGAATTGAGAAAAGATTGCGAATGTAGAAGAGGTAGTGTTTCTTTGCTACAGGAAAGATGAGGACTTACCAGGAGTCTGGACGGGGAAGGAGAGGTCAGGATTACAAAGGGAACTTTGGACCGGAACTTAAGGAGAGGACCTAGTCCCGATGTCGGTAGCTAAAGGAAGACAAGAACACACGTCACTCACCACTGTCCTGGCAGACGATACAACATTTATAATTCCCACTTAGAACCATCGGTTGGATCACACCACACACCTCTTGTCACCCTTAGTATTTTGACTTGGTTTTTATTGTATCGGTCTCGATAAAAGACAACCCGTTTTAGTGTATTTAAAGTACCTATTTTTCACTAAATACCTCTTCCTTTACCGTTGGGTGAGGTCATAAGTACGGTCTTCTTGAGGTACCATACTTACCGACATCGACTCGTCCGATGTCAGGTACTCCAGCGTTTCTCTACCTATACTGAATCGTTGATTTGTTGACATATATATCGTGTCCCTTGATATAAATTATAAGACTATTTGGTGTTTCTTATAAATTTTTTATTATATACATACATACACTTAGTGAAACGACATACCATCTTTAATTGTGTAATATTTAGTTGACATAAATTTATTTAAAAAATTTCACTAAATACCTCCTCTCACTTTTTCAACCGAATTTCGAGTTGTAAGTCTTTTAATTCTAGTACCGTAGACCAGGGTAGTGAAGTACTCTTTATCTACCCTTTTGTCACCTTTGTCAAAGTCTGAAATAAAACAACCCGTGGTTTTTAGTGACGTCTACCACTAACATCGGTACTTTAATTTTCTACGAATGAGGAACCTTCCTTTTCAATACTGGTTGGATCTGTCGTATAAGTTCTCGTCTCTGTAATGAAACGGTTGTTTCCAGGCAGATCAATTCCGATACCAAAAAGGTCACCAGTACATACCTACGCTCTCAACCTGACACTTCTTTCGACTCGTGGCTTCTTAACTACGAAAACTTGACACTACAACCTCTTCTGAGAACTCTCAGGGAACCTGACGTTCCTCTAGGTTAGTCGGGTAAGATTTCCTCTAGTCAGGACCCACAAGTAACCTTCCTGACTACCACTTCGACTTTGAGGTTATGAAACCCGTGGAGTACGTTTCTCATCTGAGTAACCTTTTCTGGGACTACGACGCTTCCTAACCCCCGTTCTCCTCTTCCCCTGTTGTCTCCTACTCTACCGACCTACCGTAGCGACTGAGCTACCTGTACTCAGACTCACTTGAGACCCTCAACCACTACCTGTCCCTCCGGACCGCACGACGCTAAGTACCCCAGTGTTTCTCAGCCTGTGTTGGCTCACTGACTTGACTTAACTTGGGATTTAATTTTCGATTTTCTCTTTGAAATTTTCTGTTTCGTCTATTCCGAAAAAAAGACTTCTAGATTTCTGGTAGGAAACGAACCAACGACATCTATGACGTCATTTGGGACTATCTAACATGGAACGAACGAACGAACAATTCCACGAAGTCAACACAGGCTGAGACACACTGGGGTACCTGTCGTCGGGTGGTCCGAGGAGACAGGTGCCCTAAGAGACCCGTTCTTGTGACCTGACATGGAATGGGAGTTTCTAAAGGGTTCTTTGTTTGCAAAGTATATAAATAATAACGTAGTATGAATGAAGAATGAGGATTAAAAATTCTTTCAGTCAAACGAAAAGTTTAAGAAAGAAGTACGTACTTAACCATAGTGACCCAAAGACTAAAACCAATAACCCAGAAAAAGGGGGGGTAAAAATTCGTTTTGGTTTACAAAGGTTAATAACGTTTTCTAAAATTTTATACATTGTCTAAATATAATAACATAGTTTAATTTAAAGTATGGTACAGAATACGGAATACAAGATACGGACAGAGGCCATAGCGTGAAGGGGTTTGAAAGGCAAGAGGGACGGACACGAGACCAACAAAAGGGTAGACTTTATGGGTCAAGAGAGGAGGTTTTAGTGGCGACTAAGCCGAGTGTGCAGCGGAGTAGACTCGGGGAAAGAGGTGGAGGACAGGAGACGTGGGTGTCGCGAGTGGAAGGGTTGGAAACCTCGTATGACAAAAACACAAGAGATGTTTGGATTCTAGGCCGTCTTAAAGATCCTGTTTCGTGGATTTTTACTTTACGACTTACTTCCTTACTTACCATAATTTATGTTGGACGTCAGACTTACTGTTACCGCTCTTTAAGTATCCTTCAGTTAACTTCGGTTTTTTTTTTTGTCTTGTCAACCAATGTCAACCTGTACCCAACGAAAATGAAAAATCGATGATACTTATTACGACGAAACTTGTAAAGACATGTTAAAAACACCTACCCGTGAAATAGAACCCACATATGGATTCTTCAGTTTCTCGTCCTAGTGTACTTTTGACAAATTGAAAGAAAATAACTTCTGTCATCTAAGTGTTACAATCATAGTCCACCTGCCGTGTCTGAGTCGATATATATATACATATATATAAGAAAAAGTTTAAAAGAGTATATCAAATAATGTTCTATAACTAATCTCAAGAGACACGATATGTCATCCAGGAACAACCAATAGATAAAATGTATACAACGACGACGATTCAGTGAAGTCAGCACAGGCTGAGACACACTAGGGTATCTGCCGTCGGGTGGTCCGAGGGGGCAGGGACCCTAAGAGGTCCGTTCTTGTACTCACCCAATGGTAAAGGAAGAGGTTACGTACTTTCACTTTTCACTTTCACTTCATCGAGTCAGCACAGACTGAGAAGCACTGGGGCACCTGACGTCGGGTGGTCCGAGGAGGCAGGAAAAAAGGTCCGTTCTCAACCTCACCCCACGGTAACGGTAGAGACTGAAATGTATGTCATCACACGTATACAATTAGGGTTTGAGGATTAAATAGGGAGGAGAGGACAAAGGAGGAAACTATCCACGAATTGATAACTCATTGACAATCTGACGGAAGGATTCACCGTCGTGGTAAGATCTTAGGGTGGTCGTTACGTACTTTGGACGTAAAAGAGGTGTGGGAACGGTCGTGGATAGAGCGACAAACTAATTGACCTCATAATAAATGTTACAGCACAATCAAAGACGACATATCGTGTCACTTAGTCGACATACATATGTATATGGGTGAGAAAGATTCTAAGAAAAGGGTATTTCCGGTAGTGTCTCATGACTCATCTCTACGGACACGATATGTCATCCAGGAGTAATCAATAAATAGAATGATATAATATCGGTAGGAGACCCACACCATAGAGGAAAAACTGAGATGAAGAGTCATTGGTTACAGTTCGTAGAAAGGTACACGAATAACCGGTAGACAAATAAAAGAACCTCTTTACGGTAAAGTCTGGGAAACCGGTGAAAAACAGAAAAATAACTATCCAACATGATCTAAAGGAGAATTATGAGTGCTAGTGGGTCGATTTCGTCCATCGAAGTGGAGCTAAGACATCTACTTCCCTGCTCTCGGACCTCAAGGTCTCTCTCTGTACCGTCTTAGGTACTGGCACTGAGAGACGTCGGGTACGAGAGGGGTGGTGTGATATGACGAAGAACCACCACCACTCTAAATCTCACCGTTGTAATCACACACCAATTACACTTCTACTTGCAGTGACCTTAACTCCGATCCCACAATCTTTGTAATGACTGACCAACGAGTTCAGTCACCACCGTCCGGACTAGACGTGTATTTTATTTTTACGACCTAGAGCTGTACTAGACTCTAAGGAAGAATGAGACTTTAAGACACTAAATTATTCGGAAAAACAAAGCGGTCGTAGTTTTGTCGTTGTTAGTGCCTGCCGGTTCCGGAACTCACAGTCCTGTTTTCCTCCATAGTGAGTGACTGGTTGTAGGGAACTTTCGGGTCCTGACCAGGAAGACCCTTGGACAGAGTCAATCACTTTCTGTGAACTACACGATGGTAGTCGAAATCTTTTTTTTACTTTGTGTCGTAGAGGATGACTGTCAAAAGGAATTGTGTTTATACTTGTGGACTCAGGAAAGGAGACAGTACCCATGTAATCTTACTACGATAAGATTCGGTAGCAACAACAAGTCGGTGATTCAGCACAGACTGAGAAATACTGGGGTCCTTGACATCGTGCAGTCTGAAGGGACAGGAAGTGATAGAGGGTCAAACGAGTTTCAGTACAAGTAACTCAGTCACTACGGTAGGTTGGTAGGGTAGGAGACGACGGGGGAAAAAGGGAGGACGAGAGTTAGAAAGGGTTGTAGTCAACCGAAAAGCATAGTCCATGTCTATGGAAAAGTATAGTTCATGACCTCGAGGTCGAAGTCGTAGTCAGGAAGGTTACTTATAAGACCCGACTAAAGGAAATCCTAACTAACCAAACTAGAGACACGACAGGTTCCCTGAGAAGTTCTCATAAAAGGTCGTGGTGTTAAGTTTTCGTAGTTAAGAAACCGAGAGTCGGAAGAAATACCAAGTTGCGAGTGTAGACATGTACTGATGACCTTTTTGGTATCGATTTGGTATGATTCAGTTCTGGGTGACTTAAGATTCTCCGACAGATCCATACAAGTGTTAATGAAACGGGGTCTACGTCAAGAAACGACTTTTTTCCTGTCTCCACTTTTTTTACCTATACCAAAATCACGGTAGTAGAACATGAGAAAGGACGATGGAGCTTCTGTTAGAGTTCCCTACGTAAATCCTTTGGAAAGTATTTACATATCGTGACACCTTTGGTACCTTTCCATTCATTTGTCACAGTAGTTGTTCATATTTACACCAAAATTGTTCTTTAATATCTTTCGAGTTTATCTTGTAAAAGGTAATACAAAATAACTTTTTAACGATTAAATTTTATATTTGTAATAATTTTTTTTTTTGTTTGGTTTTTGTGTATCATGACCATTTTATGACTTAAAAAGTGAGTGAGAATGGTTTCACCGTAGAAATACCAGGGTCTAATAAAACGAATTCTCCTCCCAGAGATCACGGGAGACCACGGTGAAGAACTCCGACGACAGGTCTTTCCTTGTTCCCGGGGAGTCGAATCCCGACTCTCTTAATTCCGACCAAGGACAGACTGACCGGACACAGGACACCGGAAACGGGGGACGGGTCCTCTTTCCATTAGAATCGCCCTCAGAACTGGAGGACCCCCTTCACAAGGAGGGAATTGTGAGTCGGTTCGGTTGTCGTTTTTATTTGTGAAAGGAAAAACAGTGACAGAATTTTTGTGTTTTTGTTTGTTTGTTTTTTTGGGGGATAGTAATATTTGAGGGTTTATTACACCCTTTTAGAGATTCATTAAGTCCAACATTAGGTCTGGTTTTTTTATTTTTTAAATTAATTAGTTTTTTGGGCTCATAGTCAATTGTCCTGTCGTTTTGGGTATTTAGAATCTTATGGTTTTTTTTCAACTAAGAAGGGGAACAGAAGCATTGTTACCTGTGGTGATGAGACCTGTTGAGGCACGGATACCAAAGACCCTCACCTACTGGAAGAGGAACTTAAAGTCCTTCGTCTGGATGAGGTCTGGACACGGTAAGGATTTTACATGATAGTCGTATCGGATTCAAGCAAGAGATCTGGTTTGTGAGACCTGAACTCCAAGGAGTCAAGAGGGACATAGAACACACGGTCAGCTAACGACAGTGCTTGGAGTGTGTCTTACCGTTCTAGGACCAAACGGACCCGCAACTCACACCGGATTTCTAAGTTTTTTTTCTTCACTAATACCGTCTACGGTCCCCTCTCTTTGGACCGTACTTCGGGGTCGACACGGTCGAGGAAAGAGACTATGAGAATCAAGTGTCCCATCTAAGTTACGAATCAGACCTCTGAGCGACTCTCTTCCTGTTACATCTCAATCCCGACTTTTCCGAGATCTGGTAGCGAAGGGGTGTGCTGTCCTCTCCTCGGACTCAGTCTTCCGTTGGTTACTAATTCACTCATTTCTCTGGTTATATCTGTAATAATCATTTAAACGGTTTCGTGCATTCCGTCGTAGAGAAACAAAGACACACTTGGACGAACCGTCTCACTGACGAGTCCCGCACACCTACCTGTCAATGTAGAGAAAATTCTACTGTGACCTCCGTGGAGTCTAAGATGTACTTCGACACAGAGTATCCCTTCTTCATGAAAGATTGGGTCAATGAGTGAAAGGGGTAAATATTTTATCTGTCCAAAAAAGAGAAGAAAACCGGTCCAGTAAGCCGAACACCCTAGAATCAAGGGGCTGGTCCCTGACTTGGATCTAAGACCGTCACTCTTGCGGCTCAGGATTGGTGTCCTTGGGGTCATTGAGGGGTGTCTGTGCCGAGAAACTTGGGTGAGGAACTCAACCCTCCCTACTTATGAACACGACTCGACTCAAGTCCACCTTTATGAGACTATAGCAGGAGTCAACGAAGTCAGACAGGATAGAAGGGGACCGTACGAGACAAATGTGACTAAAGTCGCTCTGGTCCTCCTGCCACTACGTCGGGTCGGTGGGAGTCTCCCCGGGAACGCGGGACAGACGAGTGGGTGTAGAGGAGAGGGAGGACCATTAAGTCCTAGTTAATGGAATATTTCATAGACGAGGTGCAGAAAATCAAAAACGGCCTCTTAGAATTACAGACAGAATTTCGGAAGATGGAGATTCTGTGCGGCCCAGAGGTTCCGGAGTATCGCGAATCAGTACCGGACGTCCGCAGAGGGGTAGAACGACCACGCCAGGATATGGGCCCCATGTCCTTCCGGAGACACTCGTCTTCCCCGTGGGGATCGGTCGACGGGTGGGGGGGGCTGTCCTTCTCTTGGGGTGTGGAATTTCTAGAGAGAGGAACGAGGAAGGAGAAGTGCTTAGGCCCGGTCGAGAAGAAGGTCCCTTTACGTAACGAGAACCATGTACGACCTGTCGGAAGAGAGAACATACTCGAATAGGAAATCCCTGACACCCAGTCTTCCTCTCTTTTTAAGTAGAAACAAGAAATTAAACCCATTAAGTTTATCGTGACTCCCTTTCTTTCTTTCCTAAAGATCTTCACGATTTAGTCACTTCCTTGTTCTGTAGTGTCTCTTGTAGACTTTTGGATGAAGACCTGCTAAGAGATCGAAAAAAGAATTACACATGTCTCATCCTTTAAACAAAAAAAAAAGGGAAATAAAAATAAAAAATCTTTTTAAAATTTTGCTTTGTTTATAAAAACCGAGAACCTTCTCAGTCTAAATTGTCTCAAACCTTAACATGGTTTATTCTGTAATGTTGGATAAACCCCTATGTGAAGAATTCAAAAAGAAATTTTTCTGTGTAGTTGTCGTAAATTTTGTGTACAAGGTGACTCGTTGGTCCTACTAGAACTTTTTCGGGTTGGACCTACAGTGAAGGAAGTGTCTTAGGAAGTTTCTGTGCTGCTGCGAGCCTCGACGCGTAGGAGCCGTCCTCGCACTACCGACGGGAGGGAGGTCGGGCGCACGGGTGGGGAGTGACGGTGTGCGAGGGAGTGTGGACGAGAGGGGACGGACTACGAGAAGGGTCTCCAGACGGACCGTTCGAGGTAAGAGGTCCAGAGTCGTTTTTACGGTCTGAGGTCTGTCACAGGGTCACGAAGAGTTGTTTTCATCTGGAGGTTATCGTTGTATGTTAGAAATGTCTTAGGAAGATTGAGGTATTGTGGTGAAAAAAAGGGGAGGGATTTAAATTACATAAAACCGACGTGGTTGACCGAACACGCTAGAGTCGAGGGACTGGTCCCTTACTTGGACCCAGTACGTCACTCTCGGGGTTTAGAATTGGTGATCCGATGGTCCCTTGAGGGTCCTGGTGAAAGGATATTGGGTATGAACCAGTAAACAATTACAAAGACCAGAGAGAGTGGACAATCTTACATTTACCGTACTTCTGTCTGGACAGACGACGGCATGTGACTGTCGGGGCGGGTGATGTCCTGAAGTTGTTCATAGACAACTTACTTAGATAGCTAGTCAGTTGTGAAATTGCAAGATTTAGGGGTTTGTGTCATTGTTTCTCTAGGAGAAACTCTGGATAAAGAACTCTAGCAACGATGTTGTCGAAGGACCTGACCTAGAATATGCTGTTACTAATCCAAGAAACTTTAAGAGGTTCAAGAAAGTTATTGAGGTCTTATTTTTTTTTTAAGACATTCTATCTCCTTTGATGGAATTATATAAGTAAAACCAACACTACTGAGAGTACTTGATCGGTGTAAAAGGGGTAAAAGAGAAGAAAGAAGAATGTGACGTGGGACATAAGGAATTAGAAACTGTAGTTCACTAGGAAAAGTTCGTAGGTCCTGAAGAGGAATAAAACCAAAAGTTTAAACTCAACGTCTTTCAGAAACCACGAGAGCATCTCGTCGAGGACCCATACCACCTCTGATCCCTTCTTTCATGTCTACACCTGTACTTCTACGAAGGAACCATGTACACTGTCAATGAAGTTTGTGTCGGGGAAATTTCTGACACATTGTACATCTAAGACATTTATGGTGGTCGCAAAATTTTTGTGCGAAGTAGACTAGGGACCGTCAGAATGTACAAAATGACTTGTTTCATATTACATAGATGTAACCAAGTATCTGGCGGGAAATATCCATAAAAAGACCCACGATTAAAGTCTAATATAATCTTCCTGATGTCTTTATGATTGTGTGTCGGATTCGTACCTGAAAAGGTTCCGTGGTCTGAAATGTTATTTGATTCAGAACCCCAAGACTGACTTCCAATTGTGTTCAAGATTTGGTAGTCGTGTCGAAACGAAGACGGACCCGACTCGAGGGGACACTCGACGACCCGGTTCGACGGGTTGTCGTTTAGGACAGGAAAAAGACTCTACCCGAAGGGACCACCTCCACGGAGCTACCGGAGTCGGGTGCACCGGGGAGGTGAGGGGCTTTGGGGAGTCACGAAAGTGAGATACGGGACACGACGTCACTCTGTGAAGAATCCGTAGTAAATAAAAACGGTCTACGGTGTTCCTGGGAGTTCCTGTCATGGTCGAAGATCTGTATGTGTCCATGATCTATCTCAGGACGACTCTAAACCCTTATCTGTTTGCTGCAAAGACGGAATTTTTTTTTTTTAAAAAAAAGACTTCTCAATCGTTGAGTAGTCAAATTGTAGTCGTCGATCTTTATATGACATAGTTTACTAGTGTGTCGAACGTTTCCCGTAATTTATGGTATGACGTCAAAAGGTGACTTGTGTATGCCACTCTAGGTGAATCAAGAAGGGGACTCACTCTCTCATCTGTCTCTTCCCCTGTTACTGATGTATTACAGTCTCCTCTTTGGTAGTAGACTACTTATGTAAGTCCATGCACACACAGACATATTTGTCCCTCTCTGACTCAGTCAAGGGTGTTCCTGGCGAGAACGAAGGTCGTCCAATAAAATAAGAGAGACCACAATACCGAGTCAATGTTTGTCCCCTTCGTACGAGAACGTTTACATTTTTACTAGAGTCACTGTGGATTGTCCGTCGGTAATTACCGGAACCTGAAGGACGGTAAGTTGTGGGAGTCCTACGGCTAGATGACCTTCCTCGGCTAGTTCACGAGTCTAGACGTCTTCTGCGACTTGATCCTTCAATTATTAGACTGTACATTTTAGTATGAAATGAGACTGTTAAATTTTTATAACAAGGGAATTTTTCTTAAGTTTAGGTTATCTTTGACCTCTACGATACGAATTCGTGTTTTGTCGTTTTTATTACTACAACCTTCGTCGTCCCGGACGGTTCCCGGTCCCCGTGGACGATGGACGTGACCAGTCACTCAAGTTGGACTCACAGTACGGATCAAATCACTGGTGTGAAATCTTACCTCCTTCTGTGTGATTTTTTCAAACACTTCGTTATTTTTTGGGTTGTCCTACTTCTAACGTTCCACTCTTTCTTATATATGTGTATGAGGTCCTCTAGAAGGGTTGGGTCCCTAACTTTGACTTGCGTCCAGAGGGTGTAATCTCCGTCTAAGAAATCGTAGACTCGGTGGTCCCTTCGGGTATATATGTGTATGTACACACACACATGTATATATATGTGTAAAAAAAAACCGGCGTGGTGTACCGAATACCTTAGGATCAAGGGGTGGGTCCCTAACTTCCACCCGGGAACCGTCACTTTCGAGACTCAGGATTGGTGACCTGGTGGTCCCTTAAGGACACTTTTTTATAAAAGTTTACATCCTATAAATTACGTCCTATCTCTTTCTTTCTATTTCCAGTAGTTCACAAGTTCTTAATAAATAATACGCGGACAAGACGTGTGTCCTTTTCTGGGACCCCTTCTCTGTAGTAATTTTACCTTCCATTTTTCCGGGTAGTGGCTCAGTGCGACCAGTAGTGTCCACTACACCCCTCTGCACATTCCTTTTCACGTGGGGAGGGACCCTTCCAGTCTCTTCCCCACTGACGTGTCGCTCCCCGACGACGTGGTACTCACAACGTACTTGGTGTCGGAGTCCTCAGGCCGACTTCTTGCTCCACTCGATGTCGGTCTCCTCGTCCCTGACTCTCGGCTCTGAGGGTTCCCGGTTCCGTCGTCTTCTGTGAGTGTCCCTCCTTCGGACGTCCCGTGTTCCCCTGGCCACTGTCCTTTGGGTCGAACCACTGTCGTTACTAATTTGGTCTTGTGTCGCACTCGACCCATACTCTCCCGGCTCTTGCCTGTCCTCTCCGAAGGCCTAAGTGGCTGCTGCCCCAAACCTTAGTCTTTGACCTCTCACCCCTCCACTTTTGCTGGGACTCACAGGCTTGAACTCTTTGATGTGCCTACGCTGCCGTGACCCGATTTACCCTTTCTTACCTCGTCGTCCAGACTCTACCCCTCCCCACGAACAGCCCTCTCTCTTTCAACTCAAAGCCAGCACCACTTAAACTCCAAAAGTTTGTATGAAATAACTTCTACAGAGATGTCGGGTCGAGACCAGTGACGTTTCACCTGGTTGTCGACTCCCCCCACTTTACCCCTCTTGGTTCTTTCTGTCCACGACGCCCTTGGTGCCCTCTACCTAAAGTTTCTCCCTCACCAGTCTCCGGGTCTGTGTGTCTTTCTGTGCTTACTTGAGTCACTACTGAAATCTGTCCCGTACGATTCGTTTTGTCCCTTGTTCTCGTCTGACGTCTTTCGCCCCCTGTCCGTCCGTCCTTAGCCCATTTTTGTCCTCATGTGTATCAAAGGTAAAAGACCACGTCCATACATTTCAGTTTGTTCTCTTTTCCTGACAATGCGACTGAATCTACTGGGTAGTCACCTCTTTTCCTATAAGGTCCTACCATTCTAGTCTGATGTTGGGAGTCTCCCCAACTCCCCTCTCACATCTCGGGGGTCAGGACATCCTTTTCGTAGTCTACTCGTGTGGTCCCTTGACCCTCTCTCCGCCCCCCAACCCCTTCTACCCCCAGACGACTCTGTCAAGGAAGTCGCGGCCCTGAGAACGACGATGACCTGTCCTGACGGTCGAACACCTCAGAATCGAGGGAGTGGTCCCTAGCTTGGACGCTGGAACCGTCACTCACACTGTCAGGACTGGGGACCTGGAAGATTTGGTGGACCCTCTGTGGACTTTGGACAGGTCACACCGAGCACTCATGGGTGGAAGACCACTCGAGGCACTAAGACAGGGCCGAAGAGACGACTACTTGGACGTGAAGGAGCTACACCTAGGCGGAGAGGAGGTACTCGGGACGGTGGACGAGGGCGCTCTCGGCCCAGACGAGGAGGTCGACACGGACGTCGCGGAGGTGGACCTGTCCGGCCTCCCCGCTCCGCAGGTGAGGGCGAGATGAGGACGGGCGAAGAGCGGAGATTGTCGCTCGGAGAGAGGTTCTTTTGTTTTTGGGGTGTTTGTTTTTTTGTCTGCACGTCGTCGTTTTGTTTGTCCTCTTTGGGAGCTGACCTGAGGAGAAATGCAGAATGTGCACCAGAGTCCGGTGTGCTCTCGTCTGAGACAGGTGTGGTTCGTCTCGTGGGTGCAGTGTGGTCTTTCCGACCTGTTCGGGCAGAGGGGAGAGGCTCTGCGAGTGGAAGAGTGGTAGAGAGGAGAGAGACCCGAAAACCCTGACAGAGGGAAAACCCTGAAGGATCAACACATCTCTTTCTGAGCACAGAAGTAAAAATTTAAATCTTTCACGTCGTTTTGCTCATATTACACTAAAGGAACAGACTCAGTCCGACAGAACTGGGGTGTACCGCTGTGACCGGTTTCCATCTTTGACAGGTAAATGTAGTTGTGCGGGAGACTATTCCTGTCCTTGAACTCACGGGAATGTGCTTTTTAGTCCCGACATCCACTGTATACTACTGGTCTACCACTCTCCCACTGAGTAATGAAAGAATCTGAAACCTTATGTACGTGGTCTGTTTACCTACATGGGGGTTCCAGTGGCAAAACCCTGTCTGTCGACGTCGAGACGCACAGGGTCCGGTCGACGTGTCCCTCAAGACTGACACTGCTGAGACCACCCTCCCGAGCCGGATACGCGACTTACTTGACGTCTAAGCGTGGTCGTGAAGATCTTACCACGTCATGTCTCATTGCCAACATTTCTGTCTCGAGACCCTTTAGTCCTTCTTGGAGTTTAAAGGTTAGGGTTCTACGGGTCTCCTTTGGGCACACGGTCCTACGTACGCCGTGTGCGATTACCCCCGTGTCCCGGGCGAGGTCCGGGCACACGCCTCGCCGGTGCCAGCATGGACCTCCCGCTCCCAGACCTGTAGAGAGACTACGTCGGGTCCCGAGTGGAGGAAAAGAGAGGGACGACTAAAGGAGGACGACGGAAATCTTAGATTTTGTCTTTTGTCACCTCTGGAAGTGAATCGAAAAGAAAGACGAAAAGTTCGTCGTTGTAATAGAAACGTCTCTTCAAACCAAAAGAAGTGTACCTTCTCTTCCTTTCCTTCTTTTTCCTGTTACATGTTATTGATGTTACGAGTTAACACGTTTGTCTTTAGAAAATTGCCTTGAGACAATCCTACAGTGGACCTAGAAAGACTTCTTATTTGATGATTTAAAGGGAAACCTCAACATAACTTAAAGAAACATTTTAGAATAAATTACTTTTTCCTATTGCTTAATGTTTTTGATTTAGATTTGTAAAATCAATACTACATATTGGGTTAAAAGTTACCTGTTTTACTAAAATTTTTGTTCGTTGTGATTTTGACGTGATTTGTATTGAACTACTAAATCTACTAAGTTCTTCGAATAAATAAGAAAAATAACTCCATACCATTACATATTATAAACAAAGTACACATGTTGTATCGTTAAGTTTTTAAAATATCTAATATGAGACAGATATGAATAATATTTCATGACCGATATAAGGGACAGGACATGCTACATAGAAACATCGAATAAATAAAATATGTATCATCAAACAAGGAGAATTAGGAAATGGGAATAAGACGGGGAAGAGAAGGAAGTGGGACGACCATTGGTGATCATACGAGAGACGTAGACACTCAGACAAAAACAAGATATGAGTGATCAAATAAAAAATTTAAGTTATAAAAAGACTGAATAAAGAATCGTAATACGGGAGATTTAGGTAGGTACAACGACGTTTACCGTTCTGAAGGAAAAAAAATTTACGGACTCATCATAAGGTAAGTAGAAAAAATTGGTAAGTAGAGAACTACTTATGAACCCGACGAAGGTATAGAACTGATAATATTTATTATAAAGACACTTATGACCCCACGTACAATAAAGCTCAATCTTAAAAACAAAGGAAAGATTCTCATCTGGAGTTTTGACGAATAGAGGTGTACGCATCACTACGTAATCGATCTGAATAACACCACTTATAAAACACCATATATGTTTATAGTTAAATGATAAAACGTGTGAATTTTGATTGCAATATACAGTTAATATAGAGTTAAAAATTTTTAACACTAAAGGCAATTATTTTCTCTTCTCCTATGCCTCTGACTCCCACTCTCTTATTAATTATCCGACACTAAGGTGTACAATAGGTTTATATAAATTACTGTAGTGGCATTCGTATAATTAATTTATATAAAAATAAGATAAAATAATTTTGTAGTGTCTTTCCAAAAAATTTTTTTTCGAGTCATTCTAGACTCTGGTGGTCGTCGTACTAATACTTATAAATAATAGTGACATATCATCCTTTTTTACAGATTAATAAACATGGTACGAAAAATTAAGACGTAGTTATTCTTAAAGATTTTTATGTCAATCATGGACGAGACTCTCGACTTCTGAGTAAGAAAAGTGCATGAAGATGTCCGGCCTGTCAGAAGACCTCTTACGACTGGACTTCTTCGTTTTTTTTTTTCATGTCTTTATCAGAAGGATATTTATGTCATAAAGTAAAAAATCGAAATCAAGACGTCTAGTTTGTAGTAAGTGTTTAATTTGACCAGTTTTGAGTATGTTAGGATATGCCTACGGTACGTATACCCTCTGGTCTCTTCTGTTTGACCTATCCTGGGTGATTGTTTGACTTATGTGTGACTGATTTTGGTCACGACCACTAAATTTACCTTTTTATTTTAAAGTCCCAATAAACCGTTATAGATGGTTTTTTTTTCTCTTTCACCAGAAACTGTTCCAGGAAATCCTTTCATTGTCCTTGTGACTTCGTACGTATATATCCATACATATTTCTACAAGTGACTTCGTGACAAATATCTCACTTTTCATCTTTAGAGTTAATATGTGTACTTATAAAGATATACTCATCCCTTTTTCGAAATAGAGATCCCATGTCTTAATACCCTGTGACAGTGAAAAGATAATCTAAGGACTTTAGACACAAACAAAAATTGTTTCTGGTGCGTAATGAAAATATTAGCCACATTTACTTCTGGATTTTTCTTGGATCATAACTTTGAACGAGGGTGTGATTCAGACAAGGACGACGTGGGAGATTAGAGTAGGTTCTGTGGAGGAGGAGATTCGAATTCCAAAGGTTTACCGTCTTACCCCATTTGTTACGATGAAAGGTTCCGAAAACTTATTTTTCTTATTTTAGTGTTTGGACAAACATTGACGTCTTTTACGAGACTTTTTTCGTTTGACTCTGGTACCATCGATTAAGAGGAAACTCGAAGAAATCGTTCCTAGTTTCGACAGACTAATACCTGGGGTCGGACGTAAAACATTTTCGGAACAGATGGAACGATATATCTCCTCCTGAATGAAACAACCCTCCGAGGAATATTTTTATCCAGTGAAGAGGTCACAGACAAGGGTGTTCTCGGTTCTCTAAGACTTAGAAGAAGAACAGAAGATCGAGGGACGTTAAGAGTATCTTTTATTCGTGTGTAACACAGGTCTCATTCATTTACAAACAAATTTCCTAGAGGGAAGACTGCGTAAATAAAAATTTCGTTACTATTGGAGTTCAATTTTAATTTAACCTAATGGGAGGATGTGACAACCACCCTTACATTTGACCACTTCGGTGATACCTCTCGTAATACCTCCAAGGAATTTCTTTGATTTTTATTTCGATGGTATACTGGGACGTTAGGGTGAGGACACGTATATTAGCCTTTTCTACTTTTGATAGATTACGTTTTACTATGTACGTGGGGTCACAAGTGTCTTTGTGATAAATGTTATCAATTCTGTACCTTCGTTGGATTCACAAGTGGTCGCCCACTTACCTATTTCTTCTACATGATATGTGTGTCCCGAAGGGACTATCGAGTCAACCATTTCTTAGGTGGACGTTACATCCTCTGGGGTCAAGCTAAGAACCCAACCCTTCTGGACGACCTCTTCCTTATCTGATGGGTGAGGTCATGAGAACCCAAAGGGAACACCGAGTCGACCGTTTCTTAGACGGACGTTACGTCCTCTGGACCCAAACTAGGGACCCAACCCTTCTAGGGGGTCTCTTCCCTTATGAGGTCATTATATGAGGTCTTATGAGGTCATAAGACCGGGCCTCTTAAGGTACCTGACCTCCGGTACCCCAGTGTTTCTCAGTCTGGACTGACTCACTGAAAGTGAAGTGAAGTGATGTGTGTGTGTTACCCTACAATGACAGTATTTTTTCTTACTTTATTACGTAAACACCGTTGTACCTGACTGGATCTCTAATAATGTGATTCATTTCAGTGTGTTTCTGTTTATAGTACCATAGTGAGTACACATCTTAGATTTTTTTACAATATTTATTTGAATAAATGTTTTGTCTTTGTCTGATTATCTACATCTTTTTTTGAATACCAATGGTTTCCCCTTCCCCTCCCTATTTGACCCTCAAACCTAATTGTACATGTGTGGTGATCTATATTTCATCTACCAGGATGACATGCATGTCTTTTGAGATGAGTTATAGGACATTATTAGGAAAAATTGGACCCCTTTTTTTAGACTTTTCATTTATATAAACATATGTATATACATATAAATATCCATATATGTGTATGGATACCTATTGACTTAGTGAAACGACATGCGGACTTTGTAACTTTTAGTTTTTACAGTTGTCTCTCCTCTTTCGTAGTCGTTATCCGAGGTTTTTTAATTGATTTGATTTAATTTAATTTATCCTAAATAGATCTGAAGTCGAGATTAAAATTCTCGTAGTCCATAAATCTAAGTCTTTAAGTCTCTTGGGTCGTCCTTTATTGGAGTTAGTCAACCAACTGCTCGCACTTCCGTCTGTGGTGCCACATGACAAGTTTAGACGGAGAAATCGATGCACCCTCGACTGTCAAGTGTCGACCTAGAGAGAGGTCCGGGTGAGACTCAGGTCCGTCGGACAGAGTGGTTGACAGACGAGTTCCTCGTCGGACGTGGGCCTCGGACCGATGACTCCCCACGCTTCGGGTCAGGAGAGTGGAGCGAAGTCCTAGACTCCTGGTAGGATCTTCCCGTGGGCCACCGTCCCCGACTCCGGACGACAGTGACTTAGTGGTGAATCGGAGACGGGTGAGTCTGAGAGGGCTCACGGGGGATCACCAAATGAGGACTCGTGTGAGGGGCGTTTGGAGGACGTTCGTTTAGAGGTAACGCCTCAAGTAAAAGGTCCTTTGATTGGGGTCTGTCAACTATGGTGTTTACTTGGTTCCTTCGTTTGAAATTCTCTCTACAGTCCCTGAAGGGACGACCAGGTCACCAATTCTGAAACGGAAGGTTACGTTCCCCTCGTCCAAACTAGGGACCAGTCCCTCGATTTAGGGTGTATGAAACGTCGGTTTTGTGATTTTGTATTTCGTCTTCTTTATAACATTGTACAATATTTAAGTTATTTCCGAAATAATTTTTTAGAAATTTTTTGTGTCACTCTAAAGTCTCGGACCCTACACGTCTGGACAATATCCCAAGAATCCTCGTTCTGTCCACTCACCAGTTGTCCCCTCTCGGGTTTGTTAGTTTATTTTCATTTCCGTCCTCCTCCCAACCCGACATAAGATATGTTTGAGTGTTAGAGACGGGGTAAAGGGTGTGGGGTCGGTCGACAGTTCTGATGATTTATTCTTCGACTGAGAGGCTCTCCATTCTGGACCACTCCGGAGTCGGTCCCAGGTACCAGTGCTAGTGAGTCGGGAAGGAGGTTCCCGGGCACCGGTAAATAAGGTCATTGACACGTGTCACCCCTTCGCGACGACCTGTCAGACTCGACTGAAACTGTGGATCACTTTAGTTCGTAATAGACCCCGTATGTCCTTGGTCCATTATTTGTCTTAAAACCAAGGCCAGGTCGAGTTTCACCCAGGTGACCTAGGTTTGGGTCAGTCCCCAGTAAAGGGGTAGAGGTTTACATATTGACTTTACTTGTATGAACCGTCAACCGTTTTAGAGGTTTAACAAAAGAACCAAAGACACAATTTCGTTCACCTTCGGAGACTTTGACGGAGAGGCGTGGGGTCGATGTTACCATGCCCACTCCCAGGGGTAGTTTAGGGGTAATTAAGTGTTCATACTAGGACGTTTTGGTCTGTCTGTTGTTGCGTGACGATGGTTCATCCACGTTCGGGTACTGACACGGTCGACGTCATCGCAAAAACGATCTCGTCTCTCGGACCAGACTCCATGTGTCGTACACCGATACCAATTCGTTTACACGAGCGAAGGTGCTCGTTGTCCTGGTCTCGTCAAGAGCAAGCCCACTGCACTTGTTCTCCTATGAAGATGTCCGAAAGACTCCTGGCAATCGAGAAGACAAGTTATAGTTCAAACAGGTTTCCCTGGACCTAGACAAGCGATGACTCGATAGTTCAAGTTAGTATACCCTGTTTGTTCTTCAAGTTCACCCAATTTTGGGAATTCACATGAGGTTTCCCAACCTCCATTTGGGAAGTATCGAACAGTCGCTTCAAAGTCCCCAGACTAGCTCCGTACGGTCCGGTGAGGGAAGTTTTACTTCCTGTCTAATAACATGGAGTACGGATGGTGGTGGTTCCTGAGTATTACGGTCTCCTTGACGAGTCACAGACTTCCGTTGTACAGGAAAGAGACCCTGTGACGCGACTGGGTACATTGTCCACAGCACCTTCCACTGTTCCCTGTGACGCGACTGGACACATCGTCCACGGCACCCTCCACTGTGCCCTGTGACGCGACTGGGCACATTGTCCACTACACCTTCCACTGTGCCCTGTGACGCGACTGGGCACATTGTCCACGGCACCCTCCACTGTGCCCTGTGACGCGACTGGGCACATTGTCCACAGTACCTTCCACTGTGCCCTGTGACGCGACTGGGCACATTGTCCACAGCACCTTCCGCTGTGTCCTGTGACACAACTGGACACATTGTCCATGGCACCTTCCACTGTGCCCTGTGACGTTACTGGGTACCTCGTCCACAACACCTTCCACTGTGCCCTGTGACGCGACTGGGCACATTGTCCACAGCACCTTCCGCTGTGTCCTGTGACACAACTGGACACATTGTCCATGGCACCTTCCACTGTGCCCTGTGACGTTACTGGGTACATTGTCCACAACACCTTCCACTGGAAAGGAGTACCGGGCCTTGACTTTCCTTCACGACGTAATCCAGTTCCGACTTTGATAATTCCTCTAACTGGGTCCTTAGTTTTTGGAGGGTTGTTTCTTTGTGGGACCTGGACTACCGAAGGCACCACTTAAGGTGACTTGTGAATTTCGTCCTGATTGTCGTTAGTAGGAGTTTGAAAAGGTTTTTGACTTCTCCTTCGTTGTCAATAAAAGTGAAAGATACTCCGGTCGTGAGGGGACTGTGTTTTCGACCTGCCTGTGAGTGTTTTTGGTGATGTCTGGAATGTCTGTAGCTATGTTTTTAGGAGGTGTCTTGTAATTGTTTGGACGTAAGTCGTCGTATAATGTTCCTGTGCGGTGCTAATTCGCTTTAAATAAGGACCTTATGTTCGTTCCAAGTTGTATACTTTCGACTAGTTTCATTATGTAGTGTGACTGTATTACTTCCTCCTTTTGTGTGCTAGTAGTAGACTATGTCTTTTTCGTAGACTGTTGTAAGTTGTGGAAAAAATCTATTTTTGTGAGTTGTTTAATTCTTCTCGTCCTTTGTTGGAGACGTGTTATTTTCGGTGTTTACTTTTTGGGTACCGATTTCAGTGTGAGTTACCACTTTTGGACGTTTAAGAGATGATTCTAGTTCTTGTTCTGTTCCGACGGGTAACACGTTGAAGAAATCATGACTTCAGGATCGGTCTGGTTCATCCGTTCTTTTTCTTTTCTGTGAGTTCAACCTTTCGTTCTTTATTTTATTAGGAATAAGTGTCTACTGTACTAGAATATGAGTCTTTTGGGACTCCCACGGTGTTTTTTAAAAAAAAATTAAACTTTTTAACAATCTTGATCATTTCCTTAAGTCGTTTCTTCGTATTGTCTTTAGGTTGTACGTAAAGACATGTGACTGACTTTTTAGACTTTTCTTTTAATCCTTTTCTTAAACTACGAGTTGTCGTAGTTTTTCTTAAAAGTCCTTAATTGGTTCCTTTCCTTTCTGAACATATGACTTTTGTGAGGACTTTCTTTAATTTCTACTTTATTTGTTTACCTTTCTATAGGACACAGGTACCTAACCTTCTGTATTATAATTCTACAGTTGTAACGAGTCTCGTTAGATGTCTAAAGTACGTTCAGGATATTATTAGGAGACACACCCTACTACTCTTGCAAGACCTCTACCTGTCACCACACCGACGTACTACTGTACTCACGTGCAGTGCTATGACGTGATATGTGAATTTTTACTAATTTTCTCATTTAAAATCCAATTCACATAAAATGGTCTTAATTTTTCTTGACGTGACATCACCCACAAGGCCGTGTGACGAGTCTACGGGCAGTGGGTCCCCGAGCCAGGAAGAGGTCGTTGACGGGACCCGACTTCCCCCGACGGAGAGGGTTCAAATATAGGGAGGGACCACCCTCGACGCAGGTTACTGCCTAGTGAGGGACACCCCGACTGATTCTGGAGACAGGGAACCACCTGAGACCACCACCACCAAATCAGTGAATCAACACAGTTGAGAACGTTTGGGTACCTGACATCGGGTGGTACGAGGTGACAAGTACCGTAAAGGGTCCGTTCTTATGACCTTACCCAACGACAAAAGAAGAGGTCCCCTAGAAGGGTTGGGTCCCTAGTTTTGACACAGAGGACGTGATCCACCTACGAAATGGTGACTTGGTGGTCCTTCAGGAACCAGCTGAGGTAGCATTAAGTTTAAGAGGGAGTTGGGTTTAGACGAGTCTCGACGAGGGGAATTCTCAGAGGGATGACTGGTAACACGTCCGTTTGGGGATAGAGTCTCGGACGAGGGACCCTTACGCCGGTTCTCCTCCTGGTACTTCTTTACGTAGAGCAAGGGACGTCAAATCTTTGTACGGGGACCACAGAGGAAGGGGGGCAATCATGGACTAAGAATCCGCCAGTAAAAGACTCATCTCCGCATCCTGCACGAGAGCGAGGACCTTCTCCGTCTGGACGTACAGTGAGTCTCGAAAGACGTCGAGTCGTTAGAGAAGGAGGGCGACGACGTTTAGGGTAAGGTCAAATACGACCACCCCTTTTTTTTCCGTCGACTGTTCTGAAACCCGAAGTCTCCTCGTCGAGAATAACGTACGTCACCACAGTCAAGTACATCTTTATAATGTTTCACCTGTCAAAGTCGTTACGTCCGAGGTTTGCTGGTGTCCGACGCATGTCTACTCAAATTTGGGTGTTCCACTTACTGTAGTCTAGAGAGGGTAGTGGAGGAGAATATCTGCTCTCTTGGGTCCTGTGGTGTACTAGGTGGACGAGATCAGTGAGTAAAAAAACCGATGTTGCACGTCGAACGTCCTAGAGTCGAACGACTGGTCCCTAGCTTGGTCACGGGGGACGTCACCTTCGAGCTTCAAGATTGGTGACCTTGTGGTCCCTTAAGGGTTCAGTGTGAAATTACGAAAAATACATTATGCGTAATATTTTGAGACCTTTTGTTTCTACTTTCCACACTGAGGACGAATGTCTCGTCCTCCTTGACACACCCCTCTGTCTGTACGTTTATTAATTTTACTTTCTTACTGACTTACTTCGTGTGTACCCCCTTCCCATTCGACCGTGTCCTTCTTAGAGACTCTCGACGACCCCCTAGTCTCTGGTGGTCTTTCGACTTCGAACTCTCCTTCTGTCCACCTCCTTCCGTCACGAGAGCCCCTTCTCGACCTTTACGTTCCTGGAGTCATAGTGACTACCGAGTTTGTCATTTCTTGGACGGACGTTATGTCCTCTGGGCCCAAACTAGAGATGCAACCCTTTTAGGGGACCTCTTCCCTTGTCGATGGATGAGGTAATAAGAATTTTTGTCCGAAGGGACCAGCAAGTATACCATTTCTTAGACTGAGGCTACGCCCTCTAGATCCAAACTAGGGACCCAGTCCTTCTAGGGGACCTCTTCCCTTACCGTTGGGTGAGGTCATAAGAACGGACCTCTTAGGGTACCTGTCTCCTCGGACCACCCGATGTCACGTACCTCAGCGTCTCAGTCTGTGCTGACTCCCTGATTGTGTGTCGTAGTGACCTCACCTTTCACTCTCCAGCTACCTCGTCACACTGGGCTCCCCGACCTAGGATCCTTGACAAGTCCTACTTGTCCTCAAACTCTCACACCGTACTCTCAGACTCTACTTTGTCCTCGAACCTGTCACACCGTCGTTGCTACTGCTCCACCGACCTTCCCTGACTCGTTACAGACCCTCCATCCTAATCACCCACAGTCGTTCACTGACCTCCCTCCGACCCGTCTTGGTGTCCGTGACCGTGGTAGTGCTTCTTCTTTCTTCGTAATTCTCTGTCCTCACCTCCCTCCCCACCGTCCCCAGACGCACGTGCGTATCCGCCCCCTTCCCCCGAGGACTTAAGTCTATACCTGTGTCGTGGTACCTCGAGTCGTCCTCCTCAGTCGGGATCAATGGAGTCACAGTAACAGGGTGACTTTCTCCTTTGTCTGTCTTGTCCGAGGTAGGACTTTCGTCCTGAGGTAGACCCCGATCTGACACCTGAAACTCGATATACGGGTCATAGATACCTTTGTTGTATAGTTGACCTTTTGGTCTGGGGGGTCTACCTTTTCGGGGTCCCGAAAATGTCGATCATGGATCTGAGAAGCACCGGATTTTCTTATGAGATTAATAGACACATTGGTTTATCTTAGTATTTAAGATAATACGAATAATCCCATACTGGTGTCCGGATAACTATTAACAGGTGACAATTGATGGATCCGAATTCCGTATACTTAGTGTCCAATTGAAACTAATATAGAAAGAAAAGAAAACAAGTCTGATCGAAGTCTCTTAAACCCCTCCCCGCAAACTCGTGTCTGTGAATCCCATATATTCCAAAGGTGTTTTTGACCAGCCCCAGGAACCGATTCTCCTCTGAGACGGAACCCGGGCGGCCACATTATTTGACGTGAGGTGAGAGACGTAACAGGAAGACTCGCTCAAACAAATGGTCTTGCGTACCGATGTTGTGATATCCGTCCTCCTGTTGCGTACCTGTTTTACTCTAGTGAATGCCATCTTAGTGTTCTTGAAACTGTAAATTCCGATTCCTTCCTCTCCGGTAAGAACGGAAGACTCACCGGGTATGAGTAGACACCTCAAAGGGAGATTTATTTAGATGGAGAACTCAGAGTAAAACAGGGAGTGACTTAAACAGACGTTACTCTGTGGTTCTTGGACTCAAAAAGATTCGGGACTCTGGTCTCTGGTTTTGGGGGAGGTCCACCCTCTTCAATCGTCAATTACATAACATACGATTGTCATACGACGGGTGTTCATGTGTCTGGGGTCTGTCCAACCTTGATCGTCCCCCTACGACGACTGAGGACTACTGGAGTGGCGGTCGGTTAGTCTACTTACAGGTACTCGACCGGTGCGGAAGAGACTTGGTAATACTATATTGAAGAGTGATGGAAGAGGTGTTCCTGTGTCAAAACTCCCGTGAAGGAGAGGAGGTGTGGGGGGGTGGTGGTGGATGTTTTTCTTTTCTTAATCCTTTCTTTCAACAATTACTTCTGACTCTTGACCATTCTCTCCGCTCGGTCTGTGACCCTTTCTTTTTGCCGAGACCTTAGTTCTGCCTTCGTCTGGAGAGTCTCCTCCCGTTGTCCCTTGTTTCACGTCTTCAGTGTCTCTCCAGTGACTCCGTTGTCCAAGACCTCGGTACCCTCCTCGTCGACTCCTGGCCTGGGTCGACGTCAGTTCCTCAGTGACTCGTCCACTGGCTCAGTTTGATAAGACCTTCCGACCGACCCTTTCTTTCGGTGGGGACGGGGGTCTCTTCTCAATCCCTTCGAACCGATCTCCCCCCGGAAAGAGAAAGTGACCCTTTCTGTACTCAGATGGACATATGACTCCTCCTTTTCGGTTACAGTTCTTCTCCAATTTCTGTCTTCTGTTTCCCCTCCAGGGACCACCGGGTCACCAATCCTAAACCCCGAAAGTGTCGGTACCGGACCCAAATTAAGGACCAATGTTTTGACTCTAGGACGTTCGACGCACCGTACCGGTTTTGTCTTTGTCTTTGACGACCTAGACAAGTCGGAGTCACTCCTCCTCCCCTGCCTATGCCCACGTTCACTGAGTCGCACCAGTCCGCCTTTCACTCCGACGGTCTCCTCTCTCCCCGGACACCCGGTTTCCCCTCGTCCCTTCCGTCCCGGACCCGGACCTCCCCACCCCCGACCTTGGCCCTCAGATGGTGGCCCCCCATTTTGAAGGTACACCACAGACTCCTGTGGTACTAAACAAAGGACACTTAAATAGAACGTTACTGAAAAGATCCTTCCGCCAAGAGTTGACCCACTACCCCCTCCACCCCAAACGGATTCGGGGGTCCTCTTGCGACCACTACAGACCCCCGTAACGACTGACAGTGGTAAACCCTTACCCCCACCCCCGATGACCATAGGTCGCTCGTCTCCGGTCCCTATGACCATGTACAGGAAACACGTGTCCTGTAAGACATACTGTTCTTGACCGGTCGGGAGTGGCACCTATTTCGGTACCAGCTCTCCGGGACTAGGTCCTGTTTCCACCACCTGCCCCATTCGGTGTTTCGCTCGACGACGGTCGTTCCCCGTGTCTGGTCGTCCCGGTGTACGTCCGTCACGTCGCTGAGGATCTCACTTCGGTTCCCCCACGGCAATCTCTCCCTGTCCCGTCGGTCTTCGACTATGTGTCGTGAATCATTTGACTCTTCAGTCCCTCAACACCTCCGCTGTGACCTCGTTTCAGTCCCCACTCCCCCTCTTTCTTGGTCTCCGTTTCTTCCGACTCTCCTTCTCTGTCTTGTCAGACCCCGTAGGACCAGGTCGTTCCATGAGCCCTCCTCCCGTCGAGTCGTTCCACCCGCCCTGGATGTCCCTTGTGCCTGCGCACACGAGCCTGCGGTCGACCGTGAGCGCCCACAAGGGTCGTGACCTACCCGAGTGAGTCCGAGGTCCTGACGGTGTGGCCCAGGAGGAATGGACGGGGAGCGTGCGGAGGGACATGTCGAGGTCGAAGAAGTTGTTGAGGAGCGAGAGACGGAGTGTGAGTCTGTAGAAGAAGACTATTATGAGGTCTTCGAGGACTCTCCCCGTCTCCTGTCGGTCCGCTAGGAGGTGCCTTCCGTCCCCTCAGCTGACATGTCTTAGCCTCTTCCTGTGTGGGAAGGTGGACCACCCCGACGACTTCGACGGTCGTCGGAGTACGAACACCTGTCGACGTCCGGACACACTCTGTCCCTTCCTGTGTAAGTATTTTGACAGACTTGCAGATACTCTACAATGTTAAGGAGTTTAATTTTTATTCCGAACGACGACGACGATTCAGCGAAGTCAGCACAGGCTGAGACACGCTGGGGTATTTGGTCCGAGGGGGCAGGGACCCTAAGAGGTCCGTTCTTGTGACCTCACCCACCGGTAAAGGAAGAGGTTACGCACTTTCACTTCAGTGAGTCGGCACAGGCTGAGAATCGCTGGGGCACCGGACGTCGGATGGTCCGAGGAGGCGGGTACCCTAAAAGGTCCACTCTCATGACCTCACCCCACGGTAATACACGAGTATTACTTCCACGAGTGTTTGGACTCTCAAATGAACTACAATGTCCAAACACTTATTAGTTAGAATACTTGACGAGAGGTCCATTATTTCCGAATTTCGACCTAAGTTTTATGTTCAATCTGTTATTTTTCTCAAGTAAATTTTCTTTTTTTCCTTATAGTTGATTCATTCCGGTCTCTCACTGTCAGTCTTTTAAACTATGATAATTCTTATGTCGTTGTCCTTGTGAAAATACGACAACCACCTCACATTAAACGAATTTGATGTCTTTCATTTAACCAATTTAGATCATTTTACGTTAAGAGAACAGATGTGTATGTATATTACTGTATGTGTTTTTACAAGTATCTTTGTAATAAACACTATTGTTTTCGTCATTTGAAAGGTTTAAAGACAAGTTGTCCTATTACCTATTTGTCACCACATAAGTCTGTTACCTTATAAAAGTTTCAATGTCTTTTGTACTTAATCTCTATGGACATACTGACTCTCTTGGTAGACTTATTATAATTTACCCTTTTACGTACATCTACGTATATGTCTTCTATAATGTTAAGTAAATATTAGTCTTGAACTTTTTACTTTCAAATGGAATTCCCTGTCTGTATATGTACCTAGTTCTAAGTCCTAATCTTTTGTCTCACAACCCTGAAGGGACCACTAGGTCACCGATTTTCAGGTTCAAGGTTTAGTCCCCCGTACTCAAACTGGGGACCAGTCCCTTGATCTAGGGTGTATGTCGTTGACTCTCAAATGTACGGCGTTGATTCTGGGTCGCGTCGGTTTTTTATTTATAAAAAATTTTTGATTTTTTTTTATTTCGGAGTAGTTATTAGTGTGTTGGTTAGTCTAGGCTTACAGACCGTAGTCTCTGAACTTAGTGTGTCTGGTTTAGGTCGGTTCTGGTTTCCGATCTAGTCTCCCAAAAAAACCAAACAAGCGAAAGTCGTTTGTTCTCTGTTACTTTCAATATCTTTTGTTTACTGCCTCTTCGTCTCTTTGAGAGTACACTCTTAATTAAGTGAAATCGATTGACGGACGTCAAATGTTGTTGTTTTACCTGGTGTCTCGTCTCTTTGAAATATAGTCTCAAATGTGTTCGGGTCTCAACATCAATTACTTCCAATGCCTGTCGTGAAAATTATCTACTCGTAGTGTTTTTTTTATGATGTAATATTTAGTAATTTTCGAGTACTGTCTTTATGATGACTCAAAGTACAAAATTTTTCGACAACGGAAGACTGTGGAGACCCTTTATGCAATTACCTATTTGATTGATTTCCCACAAAGACTTCAAGATGTTTGTCCTCACACAACTACTGCTCCTCCCGTCACTTCTCCTCCACAGTCCGTCCGACTGGCTCTCGGTCTCAGGTCAGAGGACAAAGACAGACAACGAACAAAGGGGACATTAGCTCCGGGTGAGTTTGACGGACCTAAGACCATAATTGTAAATGGTACAGGATCAAAAATTAGATTTAAGGTGTATTGTTCTTATCTCTTCACTCCAGAGTGTATCAGGTTTAGGTCTCAACCCTTCAAGAGAAGGTTTTGGGAAGATCAAGGAGTCGGTCACCCGTGACTCCACGGTCTTCTGATCAAAGAAATAAAGTTGTTGAGTTTTTATTCGTTTACAGAATGAAAGACGTCTGTCCCCTGACGCTGCCCCATTTCAAGTACGACAGGAAAGTGTGGACAGTTTATGTGTTTTCTAGGTCTTGTTCCCTAGTCCTTGTCTTTTTTGTCATGTCCCACACGTCTGGCCAGGTGGGTGGTAGTAGTCTTACCCTACCACATCTTACGTCATAATAACCCCGTCAAGGTCTAGCACCCCAAAATAAGTCCGTAAGAAGGAGTAGTAACAAAAATTTATGTTAGTCTGACTGTAAATGGTAAAGTTACCGTTCGTGTGTTTTCTTTTCGGGACCATACTTTCAAAAGACGCTACTTAAATGTACGTTTTGTTTGACTGTTAAGACACTTTATTATCGTCTCCCTCTATGTCTTTTGAAGCATTATTGCTTCTCTTTTATTCACCTTTAAGTCCGTCTCCTGAGTTGTACGATTTAAATTTATGTTTCCGTGACTACAATAGAAATAAACCGCACGACGTAGACAACAAAATAGAAATTTTTCAAGTACGTGTTGAAGGTAAAGTTAACTATTATGGCTAGTTTGAATTGACCTATTAATGTTATAACCCTACCAAAGACGGTATGTAGTTGTACTTAGTCGGTATCCATATGTACATAGGGGGATTAGGACTTGGGGGAGAGTGGAGAGAGGGGTGGGGCAGGGAGATCCAACAGGGTCTCGTGGCCAAAACCCACGGGACGAAGTGCGTGCCTTGAGTGTGTCCAGTAGATAAAATGTATGCCATTATATATACAGAGTCAATAAGAGAGTTTAGTAGGGGGGAGGGGAAGAGGGAGCCTCGGGTTTCACATAAGAAATACCGACACAGAGGAAACGACAGGACGCGCATCCTGACAGCGTGGTAGAAAGATGTGTCTAATTAGAGCAGTCCTTCTATTTGAGGTGACAGTTTCTCCCTTATGGTACAATACACTTCCTCTCTCCCCCTTTCCCTTCTACCCCTCTACCCCGTACCCTCCCCAAGAAGCATTTGAACCGAAACCCCTTTCGAAAGATCAGTTCGGACGACAGTGAGGTGACACTGACACTCGTCCGCTCTCCACTGCATTGTCAGATAGGGTCACGAGAAGACGAACCATTTACAGACGGATGTTAGAAGTCAGGGAACCCTCCTTAAGACACTTTTCCTCACTTTCGTGCGTGGTGAAACCAATTAAGGTCCACAGTAAAAGGACGAGTGTTGGGGCACAAGAGGGGGAGGAGGGGGGTGGAGGAAGTCGAAAGGACGTGAACCGGAGGTCCTGTGGTACACGAGGAGTAAAGGGAGAGAGGAGTGACCGGTGACTAGAAGTCAGGGAAGATCAAGAGTAGAGTAGGAATGACGGAACCGCTGGAGTACTTCGGAACACCGAAATTTGTCGTCCTTGTGTGGTCGCCAAGAGTTTACGTCGGAGGTAAGGACTCACGAGAGTTCTGTGAGTACGTGGAGACGGACTCGTCCAGAGAGTTCGAATTGTACGGGGTTTGACTCGGGGAGTTGTGTCTGGAGGGGTGGTTTGGACGGGAGAGTCCTCCATACTAGGTGTAAGGTTTCTTAAGTGAGTAAAGTTACATGTCGAGTTACTCAAATCATCAGTGTCTGTGCACGTTGGTAGTGGTAGTCGTCGAAATCTTGTAGAAGTCGTGAAGTTCTTCTTTGGGTCCATTGGAAGTCGAGAGGGGATGCAAGGTGAGGTGACGTCGGGATTCGTTCGTGGTTAGATGAAGGACAGAGGTGTGTCGAATGACAAGATCTGAACGTACAAGCACCTTAGTATACCATACATCAGAAAGACTGATCGAAGAAAATAAAGCGGATTACAAAAATTCCGAAGAGATACAACGTTGTGAGGTAAGGAGAGAATACATAGACCCACCGTAGACTTTACGGTGACAGGAGTTTAGTCACTTCTCGTTCACCTCGAAAGATTCTTGAAGATTGTTGAACGTTGGAGAGTGGAGGGAGAGAAGGAAGGAGGAAAGACTGGATCACATGTAGATGTTTTTCAACAGATGTGAGTACAGAGTAAGTCGAAATATTGGAGTGGAGACGATGCTATAGACTTGACTTCACCGGGAAGAAGTAGTCGTCTGTAGGTGTAAGTATTATTCAGGTCAGCAAGAAAGTGAAGACAGGAAGAGGTAAGTCGTTCACGGAACTGACGCACGGACTGTTACAATTGGAGGAAAAATTTTATAACGAAACACCACCTCTCGTGTCCGCGACTTTAGTTCGTCTGAATCCAAACTCGGTTTCAAGACAGGGGATAATCGACACACCGGAACTCCTTCAAAAATGAATTGGAGAAATTTGAAGTCAATGAGTAATCTTTTAACCCTATTACTATCGTACATACAGTGTCCGACCACATTCCTAATTTACTTATTTTCTCGTCTCGTGTACAGGTCGTGTAATTTCGTGAGTTATTTACGTCTGTTAATGACAAAGGTGACTTTTAAAATGAGGGAAGCAAGTTTTTCAAAACAGAAGTTGATACAAATGATGAAGGAGAGAGGCAAAGAAACCCTTGTAATAAGGGTGAAGAAAAGACTACTAATGGATTGTGCTGGACCTTTTCTCATTGAATGTTACTGAAGATCTTACTTATTTACTCTAGAAAGTTAAAGAACTGAACTTAAAGGTTAATACATTGTAAAAGTAGATATATACAGGGTGACCTCGAACTTTACAAATTGAATCTTTTTTAGTCTTACTTCGTCGAGTGAGGACCCAGTACTTGGGTCTTCACACCAGTATTGACTGGTTACTTTAAGGAATTATAATTTTTTTTTTAGTAAATTCGGTGTATAAAGAATCGTAGAATTTCGATTACGAAGGGTTTGGTTTATGTAGTAGAAACAGTGGGTTTGTACGAGGAAGATTGAAAGGATAAAGTCAATGGTTAAGTTGTAGAAAGTTCATTGGACCTAAACTTTTAAATTAGTAAAGTAATGAGGAAGGGAACTGGGAGAAGACTGCACAATAAATCCCTAGGAGGTACAGAAGAATGGATTGGATGATGTTACTGAATTGAGAAGATGGGTTGGGCCGATTTTTCGGCAATTCTAAGTAGCCACAAAGAGTATCAGATTACGAGATTTAGTTTGAGACGGATCGGGAGTTCCGAAAATTTACATGCCGGGTTTGGATGGAGAGGGCGGAACAAAAGGAGGTGAGGGGATTACATGAGGCCGCAGGTACAGAAACAAGTCCTCGAAGGGAGGTCGACCGGGTGTCAAGGGAGGTGAGTATTAGAGTGAATTACTTTAGTTAGACGTGTTCTCTTTGAGTTCACGGCGGAGGAGGTAGAGAAAGGACTCAGTTAGGTAGGGTTTCCTTGATCGACGTCTCCTTCGCGTGAACAGTAAGAGATTCTCCCCTGTGTTATCTCAAGAGACCCCGAGGGTTGAGAGGGTGCTGGCACACATGATGGACGTCTACCCTCGTAGCAGGACAGAGGACTTTCTTGAACCGGGAAGGGAACAAATATTGTGTTTAATGTCGCAAAGTCGGTCGAAGATGGGTAAGGATACTATAGAAATAAACCCAAATGTTAAAGATAACGAACAGATGAATGTTGATTTTAGACAAATCGTGAACCTGTAGATAATGAAATTGGGGTGTTGAGACACTTCCTAGAATAGGGAGTTGAAGTGTTTACTCCTTGCACTCCGACTCGGGCCGCCCCTGCTACTCCCTTGAGGTCCTCGAATGTAAGGCATGAGGAAAGAAGTGAACAGGACAAAACTGGGGGGCCTCTGGTTTCGGGGGTAGGAGGGCACGACAGATTGGAGGGGGATTTCTACAATTGACAGGCAATGCCGGGCCCGGAGGGCTGCTCGGGAGAGTCCGAGGGTGGGGAAGGGAGGCGTGACGAGTGTGTCAATCATGGGGGCGGGGCCCGTGTCAGGGAGAAAAGAAGGGGTCTGGGGAAAAGACTGGAGGATGAGGACCTTGGGCCTTGAGATGAGTGGGACAGATCACGACGTCTGCGGTTCTCGGGTTGTCTTTTTGTGAGTTTGGCCCCCCGCCGCGCCGCCCGCCCTCGGGCGGGTTAGCGGGTGACCGAATGTGTCGGAGACCTAACGCGTGGTAATCCTTTCGACAAGTATGTTTCCGGGCGGGGGAAGGGCGGGAGGGAGCGCGAGGAACGGAGCGTCTCCAATGACCCTTTATATCAAAGTAGAGACGTGTGTCGTGAGGACCACCTCCTTCATGGCCCCCACACTACAAACCCCAGTCAGCACGATCTGGACCGCGTCAAATCCAGAGGGTCAAATCCGAACAAAAGTACTTACGTCATTTATTAGTGTCCTAATAATACTCAACACTATATGCTTAAATAGAGATTCCTCCACTTCTCAGATTCTATAATATCAAAGAGGAAGTTACTAGATCACCGGATCTCGGTTCTGTCCTAAACAACCTAGTCAAACATGTCAGTCTTCTTCTACATATACTTACGCCAAAAATAGTCCATCGTCTGTGATAGAGGAAAAGGATTCTCCACACTCTTTGAAGGAATTTAGTATATCAATCAAGTTTTCGGTTAACACCAAAGTAGAAACGTCTTCTCGTTCTTCATCCCCCTTTCCGTGAAATCAGAGTCCCAATGTCGAAACCCATACCCGACCCTGCCCCCTGGGAAATGACGTTACGAACGTGGAACTATTTACTGAGGAGGTCGTTGTCTTATGTTTCTTTGATATTCCCTTATTTTTATTGACACGTACACCCCAACACCTTTTAGTACTTGTCATTCTTTGTTTTTCCGGTTTTGGGTGGACGACGAACGTGTGTCTTGGTAATTACACCGTCTGTCTGGTGTATTCGGTGGGGAAACCGGGTCTCCGTTCGGTCCCGTGGACAATGAACAAAAGTGAGGGAGGACGATGTCTTACTCAGGGTCATTTCGGAACGGACTTAAAGAATGGACCAGAGTTAAAGATAACTAGTCTCAGGTTCCTGGGACCAACCATTGTGATGACGATTCCTTTTCGACCCTAAGAAGTGACCAGACTGTGTATTCGTACTGATTTTCCTTACACGGTAAAAGATTTAGACGAAAAGGTGGAGAAAAAACTAAAAGACTATCAATGTCAGTTCTAAAAGGGTCTGTGGAATCGAGTCATAAAAATAGAGAGAAAACCGTGGACCTCGAAGGGTCCATCGAGTCGACCATTTCTTAGGTGGTCGTTACGTCCTCTGGGGTGGGCGTGCGGGCGGTGGGTCAAGTTAAAGACCCACCCCTTCTTGACGACTTCCCCCTCCGATGGGTGAGGTCATAAGAACCCGAAGAGAACACCGAGTCGACCATTTCTTAAACGGGCGATTACACCCTCGGGACCCAAGTTAGGGACCCAATCCTTCTAGGGGACCTCTTCCCTTATGAGGTCATTATATGAGGTCTTATGAGGTCTTTCCTTTCCGATGGGTAAGGTCATAAGATCAGACCTCTTAAGGTACCTGACATTTCCGGTACCCCAGTGTTTCAGTCTGTGTTGACTCACTGAAAGTGAAACCGTGGACGTAATTTTTTTTTTTTGTACCACTAAAACAGTATGATGACCGAGAGTCTAAATATAGAATGATAAATAAAGGTGAGGCACAACGTAATACAAATCGAACCTGATAAAGGTATCTAAAGATTGACCGTAAAAACGGATTTCTGAGGGGGGTTGGGGAAAATGTTAGACAAGATATTTTCCACAAAAAAAAAAAAAAGAAATTCGGATGAGACCTGTCCAGTATGACAATGGATGTGCTCAAGGACCTGGGAAATTAGTTATCTTTAACTTTTCCCAGGTCTTCTCTTTAAAGTCGTTCCGAAATAACCCCGAGTCCCTCACTTTTGTTCATTGTCAAAAGGAACCGAGTGAGAGTTTCGGTGGGGACGGGTGGGTGAGTCGCCCAGGAAATTTATCCCACTCCCATCCCCACCTACCCGGTCTCCCCACCGAGTCCACCAGCGGGTTGACGAACCACCACGACATAGGTCCCTAGTACCGTCAACCCAAAACCAGAAAAGCATAGAATAAGTATTAAACGGGGTTGACGACGTACGTGGACAATAAAAATCAGAGAACACCAAAGAAGGACAAGACAACGGGTCCTCTGAACAGTCCACGTTTGTGACGTCTTTTCCCTGGGTCCCGGGTCCGACGGAGTCATGAGTACGAGGATTGAAGACCACTGAGGGGTCTCATCTCCTACTTTGGGTCTATCATTGTCCCGTAAATTTGAAACGGTGTTAGACTGGGGTGGATTGAGATAATGTTATTGGTAAAAAAGGGATTTACGTCGTACGTGAAACGTCGAAACCGAGTGTGAAGTTTTTTTTTTTACACTTAAGTGGGAAAGGTACTTGGGAGTGGGTATTTTTAAGAATGGTTCCGGTTACGTTTATAGTAGAGGAATTAACCTTCATTGAGGATGGGAAACTATAACTCCATTGTTCAAAAGTAATATATATTGTGTCGAAGATAAGTCTACAGTAGTCAGAACTCGAGAAGAGACCAGTGGGATAGGGGTGAATTGTGGGAAAGTGTGAGAGGGAAGTGATGAAAAATTCCGAATACCGGTGACTCTTATCATATAAATAAACGATCATGAGTACTAAAACAAAGGGAGGTGGTAGTCTTACATTCACGAGACACTCCCCTGTATGAAACGAAACAACAAGTAACAGGTATCTAAGTCGTAAATCTTCTAGCGGGGTTCGTCTAAGAGTCATTGAACGACTTGCGTACTTGGGTGCACATTGTAAAGAGAGGGGGCGGGGACGGGGGCATGCACAGGGGATGTCAATTTGTCACGAGACGAAGAATGTAAGATCGAGATAGTTACGCAATGGTGGGTAAGTGTACGGGGTCCCAGGAAGAGTTAGGTGGGGAGAGAGCGTTTGAGGAGTTGTAGTCTAATACGCATCACTCCCTCCTCCTCAATTCCCAATAAAGATCTAAAGACCGAGTCCAGTTTACTCATCTACTTACTTCAGTAGGTACCTTTGACCTTTATGACTTTTTTTTTGGGTGACCCCTTGATACTCAAGTACCAAATGGTCTCACCTCAACAGACCATCCATCTATCTATGTAACTAAACACCGGATCCTCTCCTTAGGTCCGACCTTCATGTCTAAACTCTCAGTATCGACCATTAAATCAAGCACCCCCTTCAACTCTAACGTGCTCCTCGTACTCTTGTTCGGGACCCTTCATTCAGAAGGAAGGTTATCTAAGTTCTTGACGGAAAAGTGCCAAAGAAATCAGGAAGGACGCAATGAGAGGTGTTGAACGTCCTTCACCTCTACCTGAGACCGTTTCTTACAAACTGTTCGTCCCGGCCTTGTCGACCACATCAACAATGTCTTTTGACTCTTTCCGAATGCCGCGTACCGACGGTCTCTCGCTGACGACAACTCTTCGACACCCCCAACAGTTACTAAGCTTTTCAGTTGTCGGCAACGAAGAGACACCTGCTTTTAGTTAAGGACCTACCACCGCTCCCGGCCGGCCACTCTCTATACGACCCTACCGACTTGGACTATGACAACGGTACCTCTACCCCGCCTAATTTTCACTGGCTCACCCTGCTCTTTCCCTGTCATTGTTACTTTCCTGATTTTTTTTTGTCTGCGACCTTTCGCATCAATAGATCTTTGTCCACCTGTGCCTTCAACTTTGTCCGTCGGCCCGTTTCTGTCCGTCGGCCCGTTTCTGTCCGTCGAACACAAGGTCAGGCATGCATGTGTTTCTTCCCGGGTCGAGTCGAAAGGCCTTCGTCTTGGAGACAGGGGCCGCGTAATGCGCAGGAGGCGCGGCCTTCTCGCGGGGCACTCCGGCCGGCGAGGGGATGGCGGGTCATCCTCCCCGGCGCCCCGACACGGCGGCCCTCAGCACCTGTCGCGCCTTGAAGCTGTGTGTCCCTTGAGTCCTCGCTCGACTCGATGGCCCTCTCCCTTCCCCTTCCTTCCAGCGAGTCCTCTCGCAGCAACGCCTCCTTAGGACAAAAGACCGCCGCCTCCCTAAACCGGCGTGCGACTGAAGGCCGCTCGCAGCTGGCCTCTCCCCCCTTTTTTAGGACTTCCTTTGTTATTGTTTGCGGTCTCCTTCGCCCCAGCCAGACGCTCACACCTCGCCCAGAGAGTACTCTTCTACTCGAAGCCGGGGACAGTCCCCTGCACTCGCGCTGGCCACCCCGGCGTCGGGTCGAGAAGAGGCGGGCGGGGCGCCTGGGGCCATGGCGGTACCGCCCGCACCCCGGCCCCCCGATGCGCCGCCTCAAGCACGGCGGGGGTCTCACGGGCCAGAAACTCGGGTCGACCCTCCTCAAGTGTCTAGGGGAGTCGAAGTAGCCGGCGTAGGCCGGGTACCGCCTCTTTTGGCCGTAGACGTTTTAGGCTGGAGGGTTCCATGGCCTCAGGGCTGGCGGAGTCGCGCCGGAAGGCCAGGCGACACGAAAGTGCAAGCGAGCGGGACCAGACAGCTGTGGACCTGCGACTCAAATAGACAAAGGCAAAACCAAAGAAACCCCAAAATTACAGCCGACCAGGCTTCCGCTCTCTCCCTACAGGGGCCCCGGGGAGGCGGGTCTTGAACCCTTGACTATGAGAGGAAGGGCAGAACCCAACACCCGTTCCCATTGTTTCCGAAAGCCGGAAAGCAACCGGACATTCCACTACCTTCACCACACTGCGCTGTCGGGCTGGGAGCCCACACACACACACACATAACATGTGAGCAAAGACATACTGTCCTTTTCGACACCAAGGCTGCCGACGACGAAAGAGGGTCGGGACAACTGCGAATTAACTAAATTCACAAGCGTCCGGAGTAGAGTCCGATTCCAAAGAAAGGAGTCACCATTAGACTCAAGAATCCGGGAACCCTACCATAGTGGTTTGTTCTTGGGGTCTGACTAATGTCGACGTTACTCTTCTCAGAAGGGCCCCCTTCTCTTCCGCGTCGCAAATAACATTTTTAAGCCTCCAAATCTTTCTTAACTAGGTATTGCCTCCACCTTCTTTTACAACTTTAGAATATTCTATATTTCTCAGCGTTGATAACCGTCTATCGACCCAAACGGGTATCCAACCAATGCTAGGAGTCAGAAAGGCCACTCCTTTCGACTATGACACGGAACAAAACACCCCGAGTCACGGGGTTCTCCAACTCCTAAACCAGTTCCAGCCTTCCAAAAAAAAGGGAGACGGGCAATCCAGGTCACGAAAGGTTGCCCACAAAGACTAGGTGAACGGGGTCCCCGTGGGCTTACAAACAATTTTACGTCTAGAGATCCGGGGTAAGGGTCAGATCTTGGTCAAAGACCTAAACCTTCAAGATCTTAAACGTAAAGATCGTCCATGAGAGTCACGAACACTTACAGACACTCAGTACGGGTTCACGAAGAATTTCACTATGGAACGAAATGCAAAACAAAGGATCATTAATTTTAAAACAGGAAAATGTACAACATAAAAATTTTCGAAGCCGAAAATGATGGTGTCTTCGTACGTCGTGTCACTTATTTTTCTCCAATCGACTCTCCCTCCTCCTCCTCGTCGATGGTATCGTGAATGTCTAAAAAAATTATCGGAAACTTCGGGAGGATTCATTTATTCCAGAGTAAAATGTCTACTCCGCTCAGACCTATTCAATTTATTGAATAGTCTACACACTAGAACCCGTTTCATTTAAAAAGATAGACCTAGTGAGTCAAACTAAGATTTTGGGTCTGTTCGATGAAGAGAAAACGAGTCAAACCAATTCTAATAACTGGTAGTGAGTTCGTTTTCTGATTGTTCATTGACGCCACTACTTACTACCATACACATAACGGTAGGAGGGTCTTGGAGTGAAAATACTTTTTAAATAAAAGTGAATTAGGAAACAAAAAGTACTAATGGAGTTACTGTTTTGGAATTCGTGACTTCGAAAAGGACTTGGTATACAAGTAAATGAGACAACAGAATTACTTAATCTTTAAGATAAGTTCCAAGGAAAACCAAATTTTTTTTAAGTGATGAAAAACAATGAATTTTTTTTAACTTTATCATATGGAAACACAGTGTAATAATAATAACTTTTATTTACAAATTTTCGTCTTAAATTAAAGTCATAACCACCTAAAGAAATCAAAGGTTCTATTCTATTAAAAAAGAATAAATATATTCTATTAAAAAAATTTTGAAGAAAAGTGTAAAATTTCATCTAAATCACAATAAATCTGGTTCAGTTTGATACCAGAGATCTTGAGATGAACTTTACACGACAGAGTAAAATCAATATGGTGCAGAGGTTAGACCTTTAACAGGAACAAAACACCCAAACGAATGAAAAAATTTTAAAAGTAAAAAATTTTTTTTAAACCAACGGGTCTTCGACCCGAAACTTCTCTTGTAAATGCATTGCATCTGAAATTTCACGACACAGTGTAAGGTGTACTTACTTTTTTGTGTAACAGGTTAATGTATTCATGGAAATTTTGAAATAAAAAACCAGAAATTAAAATGAGAAAAGTAAAGAAAGTTTAAGATATAAGAAAAATTAAACTATTTGAACCTAATAAGCTACGACATACCTCTACTCGACTAACGTAAGGTCAACTCATTAACCCCTTTCGTATTAAAACGTCATATTTATTACCTTCACCCTCTAAACTCCTCCTTTATCTATTAAAATCATAATCTTTCAAGCTCCATTCATTAACCTCTATCATTATTTAATAGATTTTTTACAAGACAGAGAGTGATCACTTCTGATCATTCAACCACACAACAGTACTAAACACCGTTGAGTAGGGTACATAATTCTCTTAATTAAGGAACGACAAATTGGTTACATCACTTCTTGAAAAAGGGGGGCGTAAATCCTAACCGTCGGAGGTAAACGTACACTTCAGTTTTCGAAGGCAAAATGAGGGTCTCAGGTCGCGAACTTACTCGAACTCCACTCACAACAGAATAGTGACAAAACAGAGGGCTAAAGAAGTACAGTCCTGAAGTCCACCTCTGGAAACTCTTTGAGTACTTGGCTCCGAGTCTCAATCACACTTAACACTGACTTACCTTCCTTCGAAGACTAAAAATTCTTTCAACAAATATCATCAATCAAAAAAGATGAATTGACCCTAATACCCCTTGATAGACGAAAGAAGCCACGAATAATAAGACGATTTAAAAAAAAAACAACAATCACAACTTTCTAAGATATAGGATATCAGAACCCTTTATCAAAATTTTTAATAAGATAATTTTGGATCAAAATCTCCCCAAAAAAGGGGGGAGACTGGCTTGAAAAGATCCTGAGAATTAGACTAAATAATTCTAGAAATTTATGATGACTAGACAGAATTGAAAGGTTAAACTGTAAACAAATTTATCAACAAGGAAGGTGGACGATCTAACAGTTTCCTACGAAGTTACACCTATTTTTGACAAGATCTTATGTTCTCTAGAATTTCTAGCAATTCCGAATTACACAATACGACAAACAAAAAAAGATACTACGAGTATTTTGTAACTAAAAAATTTTTTTTATGGACAACAAAAGGACACTTTCACTTCAGCGAGTCAGCACAGCCTGAGACGCTGGGGTACCTGACATCGGATGGTCCGAGAAGGGAGGTACCCTAAGAGGTCCGTTCTCATGACCTCACCCCACGGTATTCTATGAACTACTTCTCAGAATTACAGTCACTCCATTTCTCAACCACAGGGAATTCACACGTATAATAGATGTCTACTTTACAGTCCGTATCTTACGAATCTTTGTTATTAAACTAAATAATTTAAAACTAATCGAATTTCAATTGAAAATGTTTTTTAACGAAACAAGTCTACTATTGGTAAGTGTATTTAATTGAAAAAACTCAATCATTTCAAACGTATAAAAAAAACAAAAAAAATGGGTATTCCAAATGGATTCGTCACTTTTCAGACTTAAAGAAAACTCTCTACTCATGGAAACAATTCATTTTGAGTAAAAAAGTTGGTATTAATCAAGGATAAAAAATGAAAAGATAAAATAATTAGAATCCGCTACTGGTCTCACTCTAACCTGAAGAACCTAGTTGATCGTTTTAAAACCCTTGAAGTCCCTAGATGAGAGTTCTAGGGACACCACCTCTCTTTTTAGGACCTAGACATACGAAACTCGTTCCACTCCGGACATCAAACAATTCTATGATCTTGTCTTCGATCTTTTAAACACTTTAATCTTAAAGTCTATATGAACTACCTTTTGTAACGAAAGATCCATCCTAGACTAACTGGTATCTCCTCCCCGATGACGAATACTTCATGCAGAATTAATCGTTTATAGAACACTATTCAATTCAAACTAACAGGACCTCAAATAACCTTAAAGTAGAAATTCCAGGGTACCTTCAGAGAAGGGAGAATTGGAAACTTTTACGAATATTTATACTCTAAATTTCGACTTTCCGTCTGTAAAACTAAACATCAACAGAACAAACATCAAATATTATGAAAAGAAGAATTTATAGTATCACTCTAACGACGAAGAGTGGTGTACTCGAAAAAGGAAATTTAACTCCGAACTCCATTTCACACTACGTGTTCACGATTTACAGGTCGACCCGACTAGGAAAGATCTACTCACATACGAGCACAGTCGTGGTGGGGCTAGTTCTGTCGCTCACAAGTGTCGTGAAGACATCGAGGAAGGAGAGGGAGGGTCAGTCATGAAGAGAGGTTTCCACTGGTAACGAGACGGGAGACGGGGCCCACTTACAGAGTAATTGTCCTAAATGAAAGATCTTCTCCGTGTCCGACTTTTGACGTGTCTTCTGACTCTCAAGACTATAAAAATCCAACAAACCATACGGGAAATGAAACCCTTTTTTTAGTAGAAACCGCATGTCGACTACTTGTAGAGAACTTAAACACAAAAATCTGTATTAAAATTGTGTGAAACTAAGGGTGACAAAAAATTACCCTTCGTCCAAAAGTCGGAGGGCTCAGCAACAGTCACACTAACAAAGGACAAAACTAATTTAGTGAAACAGAAAGAGTGACCAATAATAAAAACTACATTTTTCATAATAAACCTTACTGATATTTAGTCACCTTAAAATGTATTTGTTAATGTCAAATAGTCGTGCCTTGTAAGATCAGTAAAAATTCTCTTTAAAAACAATTTCATTATGTAAAAATTTTTCCGAATTTCATTTTTGATTGTAAGAGTGAAGAGGTAGAAAGGTGAGGATAATCACGAGGAAACTCGATTAGTGAAAGTCAAGAAAATCGACAAAGACTAGAACTAGAGGTATAAAGGTTTATTGTACTAGTACGACAAAGAAGTAACAAAATCAAAACTTATACGTATGACTAAAAAAGATAATCTCTACCCGTCACCCATATTTTTAATTTAGGAATACATGAAGTTCACGGGACCAGGAAATATTACATCATCTATTAAAATTTTAATAACGACACTGACGTATTTAAACAGCAGCACGAATTATCGTACGATACTAACAAACTTGGTTAAAAACAAAAGGAACCTCAATTACCAGGGGAACGGAAAAAAATAAAACATTCAAAAGAGAAACTCATAGTTTCTAAATAAAAGTCTAGAAAGGTCTTCATATTTTAGAGAATCATACCAAAGTGGGTCGTCTTTTGGACAGTCAAAATAAAGGAAGAACCTCAATGAGGAGACCTTAAGAGAAAGGATGAGGTTAGGTCTGACCACCAAAAAAAAATTCCAGTCGCCAGTCGAATCTTGAAAGTGATAGTAGTAAGACCCTTAAGGTAAACGGAAAGAGGAACAAAATCCAGAAGAACAATGACAAATAAGGATAAAACCACTTTGTAAAGAAGACGATCAAACTACCGTTCTTTGATTTACTTTACATTTAAAAAACGAACAGATCTTTACAAGATGAAAATTTGAAGTAACCATCAAACCACCCAAATCGTCAGATTTAACAGTTAGTAAAATGAAGTTTCAACATAAAACTTTCGACATGAGGTATTAGACCGAAGATCACAACAATAACTCTTCTTACTACGGTACAATTAAGAACAAGGAAGCATACACTGAAAAAGATTCTATGTTCCAGACTAGAAATAAGGATCATGAAACTCTTAAGTGTCACTATACGTGACCATGTACAATTAAAAGTGACGTATGTAAATAACGTGAACTATTAGAAAGATTAGACTTGAGGGTAGGAACTCAAAAACATTGAAAATAACACAATTAAGAAACTATTAAAGAAGGTTCATAGAACAAAGAGAAAAACTTGACGATAATCAACCAAACTCTGACAATCTGACTAACAGATCAAATGAATGACAAAGAAAGAATCCAAGCTCAGGGAAGAAAGTCTGAGAGGACTCTCATCTAGAGATCAGAAGACGACCCTAACTTCTCCCTACCGACGGACCGACACGACTGACCCCCTCCGGACTGACGAAAATATGTCCGAAAGTCAGTTGTGACAAGAAAAATTAAAATTTCTATCACTACGAAGTCAAAGAATTCGGAAAGGTCCAAGATACAACGACGAGAAACCGAGAGAAGACAACGAATAACATCTCTGGGACCCTCGAACCCAGAAAAAACAAACAACAAAGACGAACGACCTCACAGTGAGTCTGTAGAGGAAAAGGGAACCAGAAGAACGGGAGAACCCTCGTACGAAAAAACAGGGAGTCGAAAAATCACCCCGAAACTCTCCCTCGAAAATTCAACTTATGACGACGACGAAAAACAGACAATTTTAACAGGGGACGATTGACCTGAAACAAAAAGTAACCTAACTTTAAAACCGGAACTAACTGTAATGAGAAAACAATTCAAAAGAATTTTCAAACATAAGAAACACAAATTAAATTCACGAACGGCACATAGAGAGAAATCCCGTACCCCAGTACACTACAAAAGATTACTGTCACCACACTACGGAACGTACCGTTTACAAACCTCATTTACTTTAATACGTACTATTAGAGACTTAGAGAGTTGACGTCTTTACGTTCATAATTCCATAATCCGGACGAATCTAACAACCTCATAACGCTTGTACTTCGGTCTCAGCACCGAAACTAAAGAAACACTCAGTCAAGACAGAATGGGAACAGTTGTGGGACTAGTACGACGACAGTCTTTAGCCGTCTGGACCCAATCTTCGTACTGACCTAGACACCTCGAGATAGCAATGACTACCTTTAAATCGACCTTCACGAATCTTATGTCTCGTCTAACAATACATTACCACCATTAACACAACCCATTGTGTGCAATGACTCTTCCGAAGAGAAAGGAGAGAGATGACGAAGAGGGGTGAACGAAGTCGGAGTGACCAAAGGAATAACAAAGAGTCATACGAGACGTCCGAACAGTGAACCCGGAACTGAGGACGACAAAGATCACATAGTCGAACTCAATGACGAAAGGGGAGGAAACGAGTGGAGAATGGAAATACCACTCCGCAAACACTGACAACTTACGAAGTTAAATAGGAGTAAGAGGATGACCCCCCCGAAAATTTGATGAGAGTCCAAAAAAGGTGTCCGAAACAATAAAGTTTTAACTGTAAATTAGAGGGTGATCCTATATTCGAGGTCGTCCCGTCTCCAGAAATAAAATAAGTGTCGACATCGAGGTCGTGGACGTTGTCTCGACTGTCACATCTCTAGGACCCTCGACACTTATTTTCTGGAATAGTGGGTAAACGAAGGTTTGTCGGGAGAGAGGTGTCGTGGGAACCACACAGAAGGAGATGTGATGTCTTAAACTCTTTAGTTTCAAAAAAGAGATGAATTAAAAAGGGAACAACTGAGAATAAATGTCTGTCTCGAAGAGACTCCCATACTGAATTTTTTTATCGATTTCTTAACCTCTACCCAAAATGAGAACACGTGCACTTGAAGTAATGAAGGTATGAAAGTCTATGAAGTGATCTCTTCGTAAAACGGACCCGACACCAAAGTAGCAACGATATTATTTCACGATTCGTACTTTCGTCTTTTACGTAGGAATGAATGTCAGACATGTGGAGAGGAGGTGGGGGTTAAACGGTGGAGTGTGTCTGTAAACATTATGTCGGTCGTGACTATGTCGAGACTGAAATAGAACCACGAAAAGTACAAAATAAAGTAAACAGAAGTGTCGTCGGAGTATTACTCCATCTCCATGACGATAATAATGATAAAATTATTATCTATAGACTCTACGTTTAATACATTAAATGGGTTCCAGTATATCGACAATCGTCTCGACTCCACACTTGAGTCCGTTAGACCTAGGTCTCAGATACGAGAATCAGAAACCTTTTTTTTTTTTTTTCCATTTTACGAAATGGAAATGCTAACAAATATTCACATGTTAAAATACCGTAATACATAAAAGTTTCACAACATGTCGGATAACGATGATACGTAAAGGTCCTGAAAGGGGTGGGAAAGCGTAGACCACTTTGGAGAAAGATGTTTAAACTAACACATACCAATAGAGTAAATTTAACCTAGTGTGTTATAAGTAGTAGAACACAAACATATTACAAAAGTTTCAAGTAGGTACAACAGTGTACATAGTCTCAAAGTAATTAAAAATTCCGGCTTATTATAAGGTACGTACAGAAATGGTGTAAAACAAACAGACGAGTTGAGAACTACCCATAAACCCAACAAAGATGGATGACAGACACACACTCACTACGAGGACACTTGTGACCATACGCTCATGACAAACCCACATGGTGATCTACACACATTAACGACCTAGGATACCATTAACAAAAAGAGAAAATCGAAAAACCACATCGTCTTATGCTATCACATGTGAGCCTCTCCTTTTAAAAAAGTTAAGTCTATTGAAGTAGTACCGGAAATAAGAAAGTAGTTACTTTGACTTTTGACGAATGTAAAATCTTCACACTCTCTACATGTCATAGTCGAAGACCTTCTACCTCAGGAACCATGTCCAGATAAGACATGACGAGGACCAAACTACACTTTCAGTGAGTCAACACAGGCTGAGAAACACTGGGACACCTGATATGTCAGGTACCTTAAGAGATCCGGTCTTATAACCTTACCCATCGACAAGGGAAGAGGTCCCCTAGAAGGGTTAGGTCCCTAACTTCGGTCCAGAGGACGTAACGTCCGTCTAAGAAATGAACGACTCGACGGTCCCTTCGGGACCAAACTATACTCGCAAGTCGTTTTTAACCGGTCAAAGAGGGTAGTGAAGGATGGAATCATGGACACGATACCATTTCGATGACGTCAACTTGAAAGAAATAGTAAAGAAATATTAGAAAGAACATTTTGAAGAGAAAATTTTTACTACCGGAGAAAAACTTTTATAGGAGACTTAGGTGACAAACGAACTGCCAAATTTTTTTAAGAGAATTCAACGAAATAAAAGATTATAGTCATAAATACAAGTAAAACATAATACATTGTAAGAATACTGATATAAACCAGACAAGAATTGAAAATAAACATGAAACTTAAGGGATACCTATATCTCATGTATGTACACAAATCTTAAGGGTACCACGTAATACACTTTACATATTTAAGTAAGGTACAAAAACTTACGAACCAAGTAACTTCCATCCGTGTTATTACTTATTATCACAAATTTTGAAGGGTTTTAGAAACAGAGAGAAAGTATAAAATTCATAGTTACTCAAAGTTAAAACAGTGTATAAAGAACTTTCGTTTAGTTCCGGGTCTTATTAAAAAGGTAAATCGTCTGTTCTACAACACAGCTTTATGTACTTAGAAAGAGAAAGGGTTTATTAAAAATGAAAGCAAAGTCTAACAGCGGTCGTTTCCACCAAAACTTTACCAGTGGTTTCTCTTCTTTACCAGATTTCACCCATCGGCGAACCCTATAGACGGTCCTTTTCCTTGACCTAGGGAAAACTTCAGTGTAATGCTTTCTTAAGAGATGGGGATACTCGAAAAGGTCAGTCCCCAGTCGGAATACCACTCTACGTAGTGAAAAGAATCCGCACTTATTTAGGTTACAGACGGTCTATATCTTTGTGTGAAATCTGACAAATAAGATTGTCCAATCGATCGTCAACCAACACCAAAGAGGTCCACCGTTTTAAACCCCCTCGTTCAAATTTTTTAGTGTTGACAAAAACTAACAAATGTTCTATTTCCGATTACCCTCACTTCTTACAGAAGAATGAATGTATTCTACAAATGTGAATACGTTCTGAATTCGAAATTTTTTTTAAAGAGGTGAACCCAAGTACACAAAAAAAAATTGCCGAACTGACTCCATCCTAAATGAATGATGTCTTAAGTGGGTAACATCCATGTGTCAGTCATTCGACACTATTTAATATTTAAATACGTCGACAGTAGTGGTAGACCAAAATCCTGTGAAGGTAATCGGGTCTTCTAAAGAAACACAAACAAATATCAACCAAGAAGGAAGATGGGAGTTTGGACCTGTTGAGGATTAGACGAAAGACTAAGACATCAAAATGGAAAAGATCTTTAAAGTGTATCTACCTTAGCATGTCCCACTAAAACACATACCAAAGAAAGTGACTCGGATTACTAAGAATTCCAAATAGACATAAAATCATAGTCATGAAGTAAGTAAAAATACCAACTTATTATAAGACAACATACCAATATGGTGTAAACAAATAAGTAAATAGTCAACTACCTGTAAAGCTACAAAGGTCAAATACCGATAATACTTATTACGATACTTATAAGTACATGATCAGAAACACACCTGTATACAAAAGTAAAGAGAACCCATCTATGGATCCTCACCTTAACGACCCAATATACCATTCAAACACAAATTGAAAAATTCTTTGACGGTTTGACAAAAGGTTTCACCGACTTGGTAGAACGTAAGGGTGGTCATTACATCTCCGAAGGTCAAAGAGGTGTAGAAACGGTTGTGAACCATAACAGTCAAAAAAACGAATGTCGGTAAGATCACCCACACATCACCATAGAGTAACACCAAAATTAAAATAAAGGGATTACTGATTACCACAACACGTAGAAAAGTACACGCATAATCGGTAAACATATAGAACTACTTCACAGACGAGTTTAGAAAAAAAATAACCTAACAAACGGTAGAATATGAACAAAATTTTAAAACGATTTATAAGACCTATATTCAGGAAATAGTCTACATACTAAAGTATATTCATAAAAGAAGATCAGACACCAAGCTAAAAGACGGAGAAAATACCTAACACGACAATAGTATAGATTCTTTAGAAGAGAATTGGATTCCGGTTTTCAAACAAAAGTAAATCTTCAAAATATTAAAATCAAAAATACAAATCCAGACACTGGGTAAAACCTAATAAAAAACACATATCAGAATCCATTTCGATATTCAAACAAAACCCCCGTAACTCCATATCCTTATAGGTCATCAACGTCGTCGTAAAGAAATTTTGTACCGGAAAAAGGGTAAATGGAACGGTTCCACTAAATGGAACGGGTCCACTAAATGGAATGGTTCCACTAATTGGAACCGTGGAAACAACTTTTAGTCAACTGATATTTATATATCCAAATAAAGATCAGGTAAAACAAGAAACTAGACATACAAAGTAGGATTGTTGTTATGACACGATAGAACTCATGGTATCGAAATATCATTCAAATCCATAGACCATCATCATATTCAGGAGGTCGAACCAAGAAAAAAGTTTTAAAGGTTTTATAAACGTGAAGGTGTATTTAAAATCTTAGATGAGGTAAAGACACCGTTTTCGGACGATCCTAAAACTATTCCTAACAGAACTTAAACATCTAGTTAAACCACCCTTTTAACAGTAGACCAAAGTACACAATTATCAAAATCCCTATATAATCTTTAAACAATGAAAAGAAGACTAAGAGTTTGGACTAAAGAATAGGCACTTAGACAAGAGAAGGACACGAGAGTTAAGAAATCCCGCATGTTTACGGATTAAATCTGGAATTCCTTTTTCACCTCGGACTCCAAGAATCGTGACTGTAGGTTTGAAGTGGTCTTGGTCCTTGTTCTTACTTGTAAGACGGCTTCTCTTGTTCTGCGCAGTTCAGAGTCCACAGTTGAAGACACCCGGTAAAACTGTCCCTAAAATGGAGGAACTGACACGTCTTGTGTACGGACCAAACCCCTCCAGTAAGTGTATGACAAGAACTTTCTGTAAAAAATAAATGAAAACTCTACTTATTCCTCCTTTAACATTTTAAACCAGACTAAACTAAATCTCTCAAAAAACAATTATAATTTGTTGAAACTGTCTACTGTTTAGTCTCACTGAGACCCATGACCCGGTTAAAGTATCTGTACGACTACTAAAGATCATGTAAAATAAAAGGACCAATGACATTCACTCTTCTCCTCCTTCTCTTCTTCTCATCTTCTCTTCTCATCCTTCCTCTCTGAAATAAAAAGTGTGTAGGAAGGAAATTTTTGGTCTTATATTAAAAGAACACAGACTTAGTAAGGTTACATTAAAGATATTACAAGAACACTGGATCTTATTAAAATTTCGGATTACTTTCGTAGTCTTTTTTTTACGTGTATTAAAGAAAAACAGACGACGAAGAGGGTGAAAGCATAAGGGTAAAGAAACACCAGCTGAAGTTCAACACAAAACAAAGACAAAACCCCCATTAGAATCAAGGACCTAGTCCCTATTCCGTCGTTCGGATAAATCTCTCTTAATTTTTAAAGGAAATAAAAATTGACCGAGAACTTTGAAAAGAATCCATTCTTTCATTTAATTACGTAGTGTTTTGATCTGATTACACTGAAAATAAATAAAAAAAATCAGTCTCAGACCTCTTCACTTATCTTTATGCCTTGACTTCTTCGAAGCCTAAAAACCCCGACCCGGATTCCAACACCCGAACCGTTACCCTCATTTTCTTTTCCTTCCATTTAGACAATGAACCAGTGCCTTTCATAATTCCACGTCACCACACCAATATTGTTTACATCTAACACGAACTTAGCATCAGACGACACCCCAAAAGATTCCTAACATAACATCTGAACGTCGTACTAAAGGTCTGTTTAGTGGAAAAATTACCGTCTATTAGAATTCCACACTCTTCGGTATCATACAATTTAAAAATATGATAAAACCCTCTTTTAAAGGAGGAGGTAAAGGAGGAAGGTGAACTGTGTCTTTAATAACAAAAATTTCCGATTAAATATTGTCTTACCACTTTAATTACTAAGAATGGACCACTAGATTTCGAACGACAAAAATTTAAATTTTTCTTTATCTCCTCAGCGAGACTGGAAATCTTAGTCTTATACGATCCCTCTCGATTATTAAATCTAAGATTAATATTATAAAAAGACATTAACGGAACTACATATAATGTGGTGAAGAAAATTCATTAGATAAACTTCTTACCGACCACGAGGGTCGAATCGTACAATCTTAATCGTACACTCATTTTAACGATTGGGTCTCTATTCATGTAAAGTTAAAATTCTGAGTTCAACTGCTTCTAACACAACCTACACAAAAATGACATATTCTTAAATTACCTTATGACATTTGTGTTCAGTATGACTAAAAATACGTAAAATACTATACTGAATCCAGTACTAAGGTTAAGACCTGACTTGAGACCAACTAGTCTATTATAACAAGATAGTGGTTTATAAGTCATACTAGTCTGAACGAACTATATAATGTTACAAATAATGAGAATTTTTAATTCGTGGAATAGTAAAAATACAAACATTAACATAACCGACCGTCATTAGAATTATGATCAGAGTTTAATCAAGGACTATTCAAGATGTACACCCGTTATGTCTTAATCATGAATTTGAGAGACGTCGAGTCAACGGACCTGATCTTAGGGTTTAGACGATGACTGAGTTGAAACACTCAAACCCGTCCAATGGATTGAAGAGACAAGAAGTCTAAGAAATAGAAGTGACCCCCTATTATTAAATAGACGGAGTATCACAACACTCTAAAATTGATTAAATTTATTAAATTTTATCACAGACCAGGTACCATTCGAGAGTTGTAATCAAAAATGATAATAATATATTAATAAAAATAAAGTTCTACTCCAGAGGGCTTCTGCTTTTCAATGGTTGTCCAGTCTGCGTAAATTGTACGTTTACTCTGTTGCCTTTCCTTGAGAGAGACAATTGAAACATTCACAAGACTCTACACAATCCTCCCTTTCCTAAAGAAAAATAAAATCAAAACGAAAAAAATGGAACGACACAGACCAAACAGCAAATCAATCAAGTAAATCAGTCTTCTGAATCACGTAGACTTCGAAGTCGAAACCACATATAGTGTAATTGGAACGAAACACCGTATGTGTGTCTACCAAGGACTCAGTATGTGGATCACTTACTTACTCTCCTACTGAGACAGTTGGGAACCGACATAATCTGTCACGAGCCAGGAGTCGGGAGATGGTCACTTCTCGTAAACACACATCCTTCTCACTGTACCAAATAAAATAAATATCTTTACCTGTAAGTTCATGGGATCTAAACATCACCAGGATATGAGGCTATGGAACAATATGAAGATAATTGAACGAACATCTTCGAGACTCCTTTAAGTCCTTCAAAACGTTTCGACAAATATATGACAATAAATTTTATTCGTAAGTCCTGAAGACAAGTATAAAATCACATGTCATAAAACAAAGTTAATTCCGTAAGGACCATTTCTAAATTATGACGAAAAATTATTTGAATAATTATTTGAAAGTACAATGAAATAAAACAACAATTGTCCAACTAGACATACAAACATACAAAACACCAGCCCCTTTGTTACTTCTATTCGACGACGACACACTGCCCACACTACTGTCGATGGTATGCAAGACAAATTAAGGGGGTGACGGACTGCACGGGTTCCCGCTGACCTCCACAGGATTCACACACCGGCTCCATGTGTGGGTTGGAATGGAAAACTTTCCTTCTTTTTGTACGTATCTCGCATGTCAGTCGTGAAGGGTACTTCGACGAAGAGGAGACAGAAACAAAAAGTCTCGAACTTTAACGATCCGAAAAATTTTCTCACTGTCACTGACCTTTACATTGTCGAGACAAAAAAATTCACAGAAGAAGACTGACACCAAACTATTGAGAAAACGATGTCTTACTCTGAAAGCGATCTGACAAGTATAAGACCCTTTTGTTATTTTCACCTCTTTTAGACATCCAATAAACAAAAAAAGAAATTAATTTTTTTTTTTCATTTTTAGTCTACACTTCGAGATCTTGAATCCTAGATACGTAGGTCAAAAGTACGACGGTGTATTTGACAATTGAACAAATTTAACACTGAACTAACATGATTTAAACAATAACTTTCTAATATCATTACAGTGACAGTACTTTACGGACCACAAATAAAATTGTTTTATACTATCTTACAACTTCCCTTTCTCAACCGACCCATATAAATCCATGAACTTTCGTATACAAATACTAGAAAATTAATAAAAAATAATAAAAGTTGTAATCCACTAAGTCTTCGTCAAGGTAAGATTCAGAAACACAATTCTTTAACCAGTACTATCATCCTTTTTTTTTGTAAGAAGAGAGACCCACAGGATCGTTGGACCACTGACAGGGAAAGAGGTAATGGAAAGGAGGGAGGGACTTGCAAACAAAAAAAGGTGGTTCCTACTATCTGTAGAGACCCGAACTAAGGTCCAACCATCGGGAGGTCCACACACAGAACTACGGTCTCGAATTACGGTCGAGGTTCGGACTTCGACAGGGTACTGGTGGAAGGAGACCTTCCGTACTCTTACGTTAACTCCAAAGTCTTGTAATAAAGGACCAAGGTGTGACTTTCATTAATTATGGACAAAACACCAGATCTCAACTGACCTAAACAAAGTGGAACCTTTTACTAGTTTCTTCCAGTATGAACTCTCGGAACATGAAAGAAGTCACAGTCATTCAATTAGAATCTATAAAAAAAGAAGGGTCCTTACATTATTTGGATCTCTTCGAAAACCTAAACTTGTTCGACATGCTCTCATATGTGAAGTCTCGAAACCTCTCTACCGTCTATTAAAATTCAGACTGATAAAGTTATACGGTCAGGTACACTCATAAATCCAGTGAAACCCCTTCATACTTTCTAAACAGACTCAGGTTTCGAAAACAAAACGAAAAATTTTCGAAGGTAATAAAACACCTTTTGTCTTAGCCGTACTTTTTCTACTATCTTGTGGTCTAGACTCCTAGTCCCCGGACCCCAGCAGAAGACAAAGAAGTCGAAAGAGAACACCGTCACACATGAGAGGACAACTCTTTAACTGAAGACAGAAAGGGAATAAACACCTGAGAGACCCGTGTCAGGAAAAGTGTGTTCGTACTTTCTACACCGTCAACGACGAAAATAAATCGATAAACACGATCCTCCAAACGACGAAAAGGACCCCGAAGAACCCGAATTTTTTTTAGGGGTATTTTATTAAAAGATTTCGATAATTTTAAGTCGGAACTAAAACATAAAGGAAAAAGAAGTAACACAGGACCCAGTAGAAATAGGATGAATCAACCTTTCGTCGAACGTCTTCTTTCGTCAACTTCAAGTAGCACAAAAAAACACACCACAAAAAAACAAACAAACAAAAGTAACACAAAAAGTAGATTCAGTAGACAGCCAAAAGGGGTAGGAGTCAGTCTTTTCGATTCTGACGTACGTCAGAAAAGTTGAGACTCTTAACTCTCCCGAAGACAAAAAAGTAACCAAAACAAGTCAACTGGACACACAATATAATATCACCCAATACTGACATAACTCGAACATTAGACAATAGAGACAAAAGGTACACATCTACCAGGGGTGTCTTGATCATCTTTTCCTTAAGACCGCCGACCACTCGTCGTAACTTCTTCTGCAATAACATCTCATACCTCGACTGTAGAGGAGTTTTCTGAAACCCTCGCCTAAAGGACACTTCCTACCGGCATCTTTCTACGACGGCCTTCTTCTCCACGTCTCGTACGTCATCATAGGTCTGAAGAATGGACACCGGTTGAGTCGGAAACGATCATCTTTTACCGGAAAGAAATTAGGATCCCTGGTGTAAGTAAATTTTGTGATTTATACATCTTAAACCTGTAATGTTTATCAGAAGACAAAACTTTTGTTGTTTAAGTCTCATTGAAATTTTTAGTAAATTCAAAAGTAAAATTTTGTTCAAATTAATCAAATTTTGAATTGAGGTCAATTTTCTAAAACACATCGAGAGAGATAAACCTTTACATCTATTACTGAAATCCTTTTTTTATTGATGTAAAGTGGCCATCCAGGTGTTAATTCAAAGGAAGTTATAGACCCGTCCATCCAAAAGTTTATACGTAAATTTAATATTGTCTACTAGAAATTTTCATTTCGACTTCATTCTACTAGTAAATAAAGAAAAAGAAAATGAAACCAGAAACAGCGAAAGAAAAGGTAATATAAACCGTTGTCAACTCTTAAGATAAAGGACAAAAGGATGTGTACCATTCTTTTTTTTCCATGTATCACCTCTTCCTATGTATCAACTTTTATACCGGGGAGATCCAGAGAACAATGGTAACCGTACCATATAGAGAAAGGTAACAAAATGGAACTTCGACAAACATAAAACCTTAGATCGGACACAGAGAATATCCGTCGTATACGAACTTAGAACGAAAAATTTTTAGATCACACTTGAGAATATCCGTCGTATACGAACTTAGAACGAAAAATTTTTAGATTACACTTCCAACTGAAATCAACCTCACAAGTCAGGTAAATTTGAATTGCACCAACCAAATATAGACGGCAGAACGACGAAAGAGACAGAGGACACAAAAACGAGGAGAGAGAGAATAGCGGAAAACCACAAGTTCTCCAAGTATGGTAAAATTAACCGGACTTTAAAAACCCCCCCTCTATGTATAAAACTCAATAAATCACCAAAAGATTCTTAATATCATATGTCGAAATTTTTTTTGGTCGAAGTAGTTGTCACAGACAGAAATTGACTAGTGTAAGATGAAGTAAAGTTATAACGGAAGACTATTTAATCTTTGAACCTTTGAGAGAAAAGTAAACGAAAAGAGAAAACGCATGACACACAACATAGGCGTATAACATATTATGTGGTTGTACCGTCATATCATAACGAAATTTGGTAGAATACCAGAAATTTTGTTACGTCTTTTTTCTTAAACTGTCAGAAAAAATGTAGTAATACGTATATGTAGGAAAGACCATGAGACAGTAAGGACCCCCAGGTCCTATGAAAAATAAACTCGGAGGACCTGACAAAGATAAACATCATCCAGACGATCGTCACTTAAGAACAGAAACGAATACACTCTCACAGGAATAAATCGGAAGAAAATCAAAGAATTCTGATTTAGAGTTAAAAAAAACCGAAACTAACACAAGATCAAAGAACTTTACTAACAAGACTATTAGAACAAGTCAAGATAGGAACAAAAGACATCTCCCTTGACGGGTTGGAGGGGTGTAGTGGTAAAGGTTTTCAAGAAGTACTAATCTTCAGACGAAACATAGGTCCAGAGATCAATCTGCCTTCTGGGACAAAGTAGAAGAGAACATAGGAAGGGATACATCATACAGAGACACTCGTCCATTCGTAGTACGGATGTCTTAGTACAAGACTTTGTCCTTGCACTTACACACACGAGTGTAGCAAGGTTGGGACCGAACGGAACAAACTCAGGGCAGAATGGGACTGGTCAGGTAACATTGAGGGATGTCATAGTGGCTGGGTCAAATAAGTACCATGTCAGAGTAAAAAATAGTACGGTTGACAGGTCAGTCTTTATAGACTGATGAATTATACACGACTCACCCCAAAAGTAAAAAACAAAATAAATACTAGTTTTCGACATAGAAAACCGGCAGAAGAATAAAATCGGAATAATAACTAAAAAAGGGAGGACAGTATCATCTCGTGTCCAACTCTATTAGTGTAATCCCTTTACAAGTCTAATAGAGTAAGTGTCTAAGAGAGAAGTCGAAACAGTGACCAATAAATTGGAAAAATGAAACTCCCAAAATTAGAGACATAATATCTTTGAAAGTGTATAATACAATTTTCAATTGTATTATTACTTAAAGAGAGGGAAGGAGGGACCGTAGGTCCAAGTTGGTAATGGTCGGAAGATTACCTTCCGTCAACCTAAGAGAACAAAGACGTAAGTCTGAAGACGTCATAGTGTAGCGTATAGGAGACCTTTTACGTTGATGTGAGGACGTTCTTACTGTCACCTTTTTCTGTCTATCGCAACAATGCTTTCATCAAGCTAAAACACCCAGAGGACCCAAGGAATATGAGGTGAACCCAAGGAATCCGGGGAAACTCTTGATAAACGGCGTTCCTACTATCGTAAAATTCAGAGATGGTGTATACCGAAGTTTTCACCCACAATCTTCGAGTACAGGTCTCGAATATAGGTCAATCTTTGGAGACTTTTGAGTCGTGGAAAGGAAAAAGTAAGACCGACACGAAAGAAACAAAAAACCTTTAACGTCAAAGAAAAAAGAGAACTTGAGAAACCACTTTGTTTTTTTAAAAAACAACAACAATTATCTACACAGACATCACACTAATGGGTCCTAAGAACGGACATTTTAGGGTACCTGTTTCCTCGGACCACCCGATGTCAGGTGCCCCAGTGTTTCTTAACCTGTAATGACTCGTGTATCAACCCTAACCCCCACGACTGAAAGACGTGGTAGAACCAGAAGGGATAACGGTGTCTAAGTCCTAAGATATAGGATAAGGTAAAACAGGAGTGTCATAGAACCGTGGTATTTATATAGCTATTTGTAAAACCATTCAATACGATGGTCCCTATTTCATCTTTATGTTATAGTTGGATAATTTTACTTAGAATCATAAAATGACCATTCGACACCCCCACCCACCCCTCATTATTATTCGGAATATACCCATCTCATTCGGTCTCTATCGACCTTATTAATTTCCCTTTACATTTATAGTGAATTCTCTATCCTAATTTATAAATCCTTATACTCAATGTACATCTCTCGTTCCTCGTGTCTAAGACATCTGATCTACTAACACTGAATTGTGTTAAAAAATGAAAACAAAAATTTCTGAGAACTCTATAGACAACCCGAGAACAGTAAAGACGAGAGTAGATGTGACAAGAGGAAGACATCCTTATACGTGAAAGACCAACCTTGAACTTATTGTACGGACACGAGCTCGTCAGACAAGACCGTGTATAGTTGCACCTGTAGAGACCGTACTTCCACGGCACCGAGATACACCCCTACACGAAGAGGAGGAAAACGACCGTGTAACTTCTAGTGACCTCGATAAGGTAGTTGATGGACGTGACCATACGTGTCAGAAACAATTGTCGTGCGTGTGAAGCACTGGAAAGATTTCCACACTATTATAATCCACTACACAACCCCTCTTGACTGAAATTTCACACAAGATGGGTTTGATCCATCTATTCCACCCCAGAGCCATGTCGCAGAGACTGTGAAGGTGAGAATTGCACACACGTCGGTTCGGGGCCTAAAATCTGGTCTACTAAGAATCATAAATCACATGTCCCTTGTAAATAAACTAAATTGAAAACTATATGTTCCGTCCTATAAATTTCAAATATATCAGTTCTAGACTGATTGGAAGTCATAAACTTTAATTTACGGATACAATGTACACATAAGTAATTCCAAAAAACAACCAAAAACAAACATAAATGAATGCGTCAAGGAACAGGTCATAAGACTAGAATTGGTTTACCATAAAAAGAAAGGTAAACTTTCTATGACGAGTCCAGTCTGACACGTTTGATTACCACAAGAAAGAAAGTAGGGACACGAAACGTTATACTATTGAAGATCGGTACACACCAAAAAAATTTAATTTTCAAATGAAGTAGTAAACGTAATTGGTGTAAAATTCACGAATTAACAGTGAACACTGACCACTGGGACCATAACCGGTCGTATCTATGTCTTGTAAAAGTCAGTAACGACATTCAAAGATAATCTCTGTCGTGACACTTAACGTAATGATAAATTCAATAAGACATCTAACGTACTGATTAATTTAGTTAAAGGAACTTGAAGTTAATCATAATATTCATTTGACATCAGGTGACTTCAGACTACATAACGGTTACGGTTCACAAACCAGGAATTCTCAGTATCTATCTTGAGTCCTAAAGTCGTTAAACATTCTAAGTATTCATAATAAGCCCTAAAGTTGTTACAGAGAGGAACCGAATAAAGGAACCTATCATTACAACTTGAGGTACTTCAACATGTCTGTATAAGATATCCCGTAACTGAAAATGAAACTAGTACCACCCCTATTAACCTTACAGGTCACCTGGACACTTAGTCCGTCATACAGTCATAGGAAACCATGTCACGAACGAAAAGGATATCGTAGAAAGGACAAACCTCTGCGACAAATGACGAGCTGGAATTTCTCAAGTAAGCTGAACGGAAAGGCATCACTTTTGATGCATGGGTGGACAGGCATATGAGAACGGAATGGAGGACAACACTTATCATCGTGTCTAAAAACTTTACCAACCATCCTACGTTCTAGGTATTAGATACCGGTGTCTCGTTCTGTTTCAATTAATGTCAAATCACCTAAACTCAGACTCTGGGACCGGAGTACCCGTGGCACGAGACGGACCTATTTGTCAATGAAGAAACGATCCCCTCTCGGTTTCTGTACCATACCGCACGGTAGAGTACGACGTCTCGTCGACCTCCTCCACTACTCCCTCGACCGGGGACTCGACAAACTCAGGGTCGGACTGGAGGACGTAGTCAATCAGTGGTAGTACTTGGGGTTACACAACTACCTCGTACCCCATGGCCACTCAGAAAAACGGAGAGGGAAGTCATAAAATTTCAATTACATATAGTATTACATACGAACCAAAATATTACCCCTTATTTTAGTACAGGAGAAGATCGGTTTAATCTTAAATATGAGACTTCTCTTGTTGTAAATAAAGTCATTCTTACCCAACAATACTTTACACTTCGTATGGAATACATGTCGTCGGACAGTCTTATTGGAACAAAAGTCATATAGAACGAAAATCATTTGTAGAATAAAAGAAATAATAGAGGTAAATTAGTTTCATCGACACAGAATTAACCATCAAGATTATTGACTAGGAATAGAAACACCTCTAGTATAAAGGCAGAAAGTATATTTCTAAAATATCGGAAAGAAACATACTCTATTACTTCATTTTTATGTGTTCCTTGTGGAAAAGATGAAAATTTAAATCAAAACTTTTACTAATAATGGAAATTTAACATGATTACAAACTATTTCATATTTAAGTCACAAACGACGCACATCAGTTTATCAATAGTATTGGAATTACTCTTTCCTCTAACCCGCTACCATTACAACGGAACAGAAATTTCTCAATTAAATATGTGTTAGAACCTGAAAAGTTTTCTGTATCATAATAGTATTTTGGTTCTCTAAGTCCTTTTGACTAAACTCCTAGAGAGGCATACTGTATGCTCGATTAGTCAATCAAACGGGGGTTTTTTAGTACGTTTTTGTCACTTTAAGTAGGAAAGGGTGACACATGTGGTATCCTTATTTTCCTTATTTTCTTTTAAAGAGAATTAACATTTTTACAGTAGTTCAATCCTTTGATCATCATCGAGTCACTCTCCTTACAAAAGAGGAACTTTTAAAGGAACCCGACACTTAAGAACAGTACTTAATAAAATTAAATAGTCACTGCATTATAATATTCTCCACTTTGACTGTCGAAGAAGTTGGGACTACAATAAAGAACCATACACATCGAATTATCAAATAACAACAGTTCAAATTTTTCGCGAAGACTTTGACCACTTTACAGAGGGAAAAGACAACAAAAGTAAAACAAAAGAAGACGAAAGCATAGGACAAAGACTAAACGCAAATCCACATATCCTGGTTAGTCACACGACCGCTCAAACACCACTGTAAGGGAGCCCGGATAGTGAGACCCAAATTGGTTCCGATGTTGAAGCGGCTCCGGCACTTGAAGACGTGACGACTGACCCAGACAAGATATCGTTCACCGACAACATGCAGACGATTGTGGGGACCTCTACGTAACATTAACGACACAAACGAATCGACCCTCCCCTCCAAATACTCATAAGTCATCCCTAACCCTACAGACGACGTTAAATCTTTCAAGGTCCATCAAAAATAAACCTTCCAAAATATCAAGAAAAGTAAGCAATGACAGAACAAGACAAACTTAAAATTTACTCGTCAACTACAAAAGACTTAGAAGAGACTCACTTGCATTAAGGAAATCAGAGACCAAAGAAACTCGTGAAAAACCTAAAATATTTCCACTGGTCTAGAAACCCTTAATTAACATGGTATAGTTTATCGATCAAGACTAAAAATAGAATTTTATAGGGAATTAATAAAAGGAACACTATCTATTAATCAACTAAAATAAGAACCGTAAAATACAAAAGATATAAGAAAAATTTTTCTAATAAAATTTCCCATCGGCACTATGACTCTAGAGATACCCAAGGTGAAAACACATCTACTACAACGGTAACTAACGATAAAACGAACATTTACTTCATCTATATTTTGTCATTAATCATCAAAAACGTAGAACAACCCCTGTATTTTGACGTTTGAACATTATGTGATAAACTGAAATAAAAAGGAAATCACTCTAATAAGACAAACAGTGGAGAAGACTGTAAAACCCCTAAAAAAAAAAAAAAAGAAATCATTATAACCTAGAATGCAAAAGATACCCGTGGAATCAAACAATTTGAAGTATTAACCCGAAGGGACCACCGAATCATTTCTTAGACGGACGTCACCTCCTCTGGGTCCAAGTTAGGGACCCAACCCTTCTATGGTACCTCTTCCTTTACCGATGGGTGAGGTCAAAAGAACGGACGTCTTAGGGTACCTGTCTCCTCGGACCGCCCGATTAATCAGTATAACAAAGGAACCGATTACTTACTTTAACTTATTACTTGTTAGGATGAGCTGGATCAGTAAGATTTGAAGAATGTATAATCTTTCATCGTTCTCGTTTTGTCTCGAATTCTGAAACAGAACCTGAACGTGATATAAAATCTTTTGGGTCGAATGTAAATAATTCACAAACACTAAATGAACAAGGAACCGGTCCATCTATGTCACACCTTTACGTCCACTAAGTCTCTACTCAACCTTTACTAAGATGGAGATTGTACGAGTAATAATGACGACAGATTAGAACCCGTTGAAGATTAAAGAGACCAGGGTTTAAGAAAAAATGGACGATACATTTTTACGATTCTATGTGAATTACTGGAGTCTGTTCACTCCATTATATACACTTTCAGGAACTATGAGGAATCCTCTTCTCACACTATATTAACTTTTCATTTTCGTCGAAATATAGACCTTATTTCACTACCATGTTTAAAAATATTCGATGTCACCTGTTAGTCAAGATAAAATACACCGAAGGAATGAACACTATTAATTTTTGACGTTCAGGATACCAAAACAAAAAGAAGAATGAGAACGAAATTCCGACTCTTTACAAATGTATGGACTCTTAAATTTTTCTTAACATATAACAGCCATCTGTTCTATTTACGGCTTGTATTCGAGTTGCACAAAACAAAAAAAAAAACGAAGTATTCGAGTTGTACATAAAAGAACCCTTTCTAACAAAGAAACCTTCTCACCCCTTTATCACGACCTAAGTCTCTATCATGACACGAGACCGCGAGACTAAGGACACTAAGGGGGGAGACGAAGGAGTTTTACCTCCGGTTGAGGTTTTCGAAGAGTCTCCAACTGAAATAAAAAAGACACTACAATGTCAAAAGTCTATGTTTGTTTTTGAAGTCGGTAGGTTCAAAAAGGTGAACTCATTTCCTTTCTTCAACCTCTCTCTCTTTCTCAAACACATCACATCGATCATAGTCAAAATAAATTTCGCACAATCTAAAAAATCTTCAATAGAATCTCTCACATAGACAACCGAATACTTTTCACTAGTAAATCATTAAATAAAGCACATCCTTTTAATTTCATGTATTAGAGTACTAACGTGAAGTCTAAAAAAGATCCGGTCTGACCATCAAAATTTTTATTAAAGATCTACGATTGTAGATTTATCAGGAATATTTTTTTATCAGGAACACTTGATCACGAAAAAGAAAGGGAAGGGAAGGTAAAAGGGAGGAAACATCATCGCAGACCAAAAAAACAAAACAAAACACCTTTGTAGTCACAACTTATACAGGTTAATATAGAAATATCGAACCATTAAAAGAAAGAAAAGGACATTCCAGTCAGGGTACACTGTCCACATTCTCAAGACGGAGTAAATACACAGTTCTTTGAGTATGGACTCCACGTATTGACGCATTACTAACCTTCAGTCGGTGAATCCGAGCTTCGAGTCGTAGCCCCCAACCCCCTAAAAGAAACCCTTCCGGAAACACTTTAAGAACGATCCACTATTTCAAAATTATAAATGTCAATGGAGATTGTAAGTTTACCTACGAGAACAAGACACAACAAATATTCTTTTTTTCTCCTAGACCCCATTCGTCACCAAGACAAGACCTTACACAATGTTCGTTCATGAAATTAAACTCTTAGAACAGAACAAAAGTCAACGGGTAACCTGCAGTCACACACTCAGTGATGGCGGCCGACTCCGCGGTAACACAGAAAAGGGTACTCCTCGAGTAGAAGTTCTACCGCCGTCTAGGCCTTACGAATCTGCACCCCAACCGACGGTACCACACGTTCCTCAACTGCGAGGACTGACTCCTCCTCTGTGCCAATTCTCTTAGACACTACGTCTACCACTCAAACGACTAATGTGACGAGTGCCTTTTGTGATTTTTAACTTGGACACTACCTTTCTTAGGTAAAAGTAGAAGTTAGGGAGATCTTCAACTTGTGTCTTTACCGATCAAACCTCTAAAGTATGGAAACAAAGACGGCAAAACCAAATTCAACTTCAAAATCCTTAGAACTACAGTCGTAGAGGTCTAAAAATTTTTACGTCAGGACAGTCCATCTTAAAGAATCCATATATAAAATTTTTAAAAGGATCCATATCACAAAGAAATCCACTCTTTTTAGTTCAAGAGAGTCGAAACATTAATTTGTTTTCAACACAACGACCACTAACGTCTAACAGGCTCAATTAGTTAGACAGAAAGGGCGGTTAGACTCAAAAAGCACTTATATTCTTCGTGACTTATTGGGTCACAACCCTAAAACTTACGAAGTTTATTTGATTTGTAGTATAACTTTACCTTTGATTTATATACAAAAGTCGGACAGAATCGGGTAAAAGGGATTGGGAGGGATGCATCAATCGGAGTGACCGACACATGGTACGAGGGAGGAAGAGACACATCGGGTGAAATAAAGGGTACTATGTGTTAAGGAGCACCCTAGAATCAAGGGTCTGGTCCCTAACTTAGAAACAAGGACATAACCATCCGTCTAAGAATTGGTGATCTAGTGATACCTCCAGGGAATCACCTTAAAAAATGATATTTTGAATGAACTAGGAAATTACACGACAATAAACAATTAAAGGTCAACCTTCTCCATACTACGTATCGTAAATAGAGGGGGATTCAAAGGAACAAAAAAACACCTTATGAAAGATCCCAATCACCAGGAACCTCATACGAAACCCTTCTCCACATCTTAAAGAACTTCGTCGGTCCTAATCAGTCTACTACATAATCGTAAGGGACAAACGGTCGACAATTGCATTCTTTGTGGACGTCACGTAAAACCTTGGTACAAACATAATTTCATTGAAAATTTCTTTTATGCTTCACGAAGATACTCTTTTACTTTTCTATCCTCTCAAGTCGGTCCTCTCTAGATCTATTCTTCTTTTATAACTTTCTTAACCCAACACAGACGGTCACTTATTTGATAATCTAGTGATGGAACAAATTCACCTCTTTTTTTTCTTCTAACGAGAGTATCACCTTAACCAAACATTTGTGGTACGAGTCCATTCATCTTTGACACTTCCCCTGGGGGAATAAATAGTTTACCTTCGGAAACATTTTACGTGCGGTCCACGGGAAAGAATTTCACCGTATGGTTTAAACTATTCGAAAGAAAAAAGGTCAAAATTATAAAAAAATTTAATTTCAGTTCAACTAAATGTTACAAAATTAAAGACGACATGTCGTCTCATTAAGTCAGTGTATATGTAAGAATTACAAGAAAAGGTAATACCAAATAGTATTCTATAACTTATATCAAAAGACACTATATATATTATCCCGAAACAACAAATATACGTTTTCCAATCGAAGAAAAACTACGGAACAACTTTATCTAATATGAAACTAAAAGTATCAAATTCATTAAAATGCAGAGAAATAGGAACGTACACAAACATGGATAGACAATAAAAGTCTGATAATTTTAAAAATCAAGTTCTCATATAACAGGGACCCCTGTCACGAAAAACTAAATAGAAAAAGAATACAATTTATCTTTTTTTTTGGTGTATTTTGTATATCTTGAAGTACTTAATAAGATACCGTCGGCAACAACAGTAGTGGTATACCAGTTCTTTATCTTGAAATAGTCGATCGGTCATAAAACATTATTGATATCCCATATTGGAAAGTTTTAACATATAATTTTTTCCAAAAATCCCGTTTTATACAATCTTTTTATTATGATCGTTTATTTTTTCAGAACCGAATGAGACGGGTTCTTTTGGGAATAGTCGGTAGAAGTTTCATGGAGGGTTAATGACGAAGGACAGGAAGGAAGTTGTTTACTGAAAGTTGGAGAAATGTTTCATTCGTAAAGGACGTAAAATTCTGCAAAAATAGTCAGTGTACACGTAAGAATCTATGATTCCAAATCAGAACAAGTATTTTTTAATCGTTACAAAAATCTTTTATAAAACTCCTACACGGTAGCATAGAGGGCACAAATACAGCAGTCTCATCATTTTTTTTAATTGTTCAAATTCAAGAGACTACGAACTTTCTGACCTTTCTGTGCTAGTCCACTGTAGTCAACATAAAGTCCCACAGGACTACAGCCTCCTTCTCCACAAACTCGAACACGGACTACTACTCGCCGTCACAAGTCGGACGTCCTGGTGGACAAAGGAGAGACGAGAGTGTACGAGGACATTAGGACTTGCCGAGCACACAGAGATGGTAGGCTGACTAGACACGGGGACGGGGTACGTCTTTTTTACAGAATCCATAGGTGTGCAAAGAGCATTCCGAAGGTAATGTCAGAAAAATTTTTAACAATTATGAGAACAAGCATTACGGGAAGGAACACAAACAAGACCAATGGAGAATGGGCAGGCGGAGGAAAGAACTCCCAGTCGGGTAATTTCAACCGGTACTTGAATGACTCATGTTACTCAACGAAATAGTTCAACTACCCTGTGTAAGGAACGGAGAGAGACTTAATTTCGAGACACTCGACGAATCCGAGAAGAGAAATACACATGGACTGGTACCATGAAGGGAATTCCACTAAGACAAAGTCACAATTAAATAAAAGTTTAATAACAACCCAAAACTTTCAAAAATAAAAACATACACTAGAAGAAAAATCTATAGCGATGGGTAACCTCCTGGAGGGAAGAGACGAGATACCACACTTCCAGTCCCGTGTCAGGATACTGTGCACCCAGTCAGCACAATGTCTTCGTAATAGACGGTTGAAGTCAGTGTTCTTTCCAATTCAAAGAAGGAAAAAATTCGTCTGTGACTTTACCAAAAGTGAAACTTTCTCTAGAACAAAACAAAGTACACAAAAAGGAGGTAATTCCTTTTCAGGATCCGAAGCATTCTCTAAACTCTGGTTACTCAACCAACTGATATCTGAATTAAAGGACAAACTCTTAGAAAGTAATTCACTATTTCAACTATATTTTACTCTGTCTAACGATTGTCGTCTACATAGTATATAAAACCCCTTGGCAACAATGTTCATCTGAGTGTAATTACCGAATGACTCGTTAAGAAAAAAGTTCTTTTAATCTCAATGGTTCCCTTGTAAAGTACGTTTCCACCCGTGTTATTTCCTGTGTTTATCATATCTGGATTGTCTTCGTCTTCTATAATTATCCACCGTTCTTATGTGTCTTCTTTATATGTTTTTTCTAAAAGTGTTGGGTCTATTAGTGTTACCACACTAGTGAGTGGACCTCGGTCTGTAGGACCTTACGCTTTACTTCACCCGGAATCCTTCGTAGTGATGTTTGTTCCGATCACCTCCACTACCTTAAGGTCAACTCGATAAAGTTTAGGATTTTCTACTACGACAACTTTCACGACGTGAGTCATACGGTCGTTTAAACCTTTTGAGTCGTCACCGGTGTCCAGAACTTTTCCAGTCAAAAGTAAGGTCACGGTCTCTTACGAGTTTGATGGTGTGTTAACGTGAGTAGAGTGTGTGATCATTTCTTTACGAGTTAAAAGAGGTTCGGTCCGAAGTTGTCCTACACTTGACTCTTGAAGGTCTACAAGTTCGACCTAAATCTTTTCCGTCTCCTTGGTCTCTAGTTTAACCGTTGTAGTTGACCCAGTAGTTTTTTCTCAAGGTCTTTTTGTAGATGAAGTCAAAGTAACTGACACGGTTTCGGAAACTGACACACCTAGTGTTGTTTGACACCTTTTAAGAATCTCGACCCTTATGGTCTGGTGGACTGGACGGAGGACTCTTTAGACACATGTCCAGTTCTTCGTTGTCAATTTTGACCTACACCTTGTTGTCTGACCAAGGTTTAGCCCTTTCCTCATGAAGTTTCGACATATAACAGCGTGACGAATAAATTGAATATACGTCTCATGTAGTACTCTTTGCGACCTGATCTATTTCGTGTTCAATCTTAGTTCTAACCACCCTCTTTGTAGTTATTGACGTCTATACGTCTACTGTGGTGTGAATACCGTTTTTCGTTTCTTGATTTCTCGGAAAACTACTTTCACTTTTCTCTCACTTTTACAACCGAATTTTTGATTCTAGTACTTTTGATTCTAGTCTAGCAAGTCTTTTGATTCTAGTACCGTAGACCAGGGTAGTGAAGTACCGTCTATCTACCCCTTTGTCACCTTTATCACTGTCTGAAATACCAAAATCCGAGGTTTTAGTTTAACGTCTACCACTGACGGCGGTACTTTAATTTTCTGCGAACGAGGAACCTTCTTTTCGATACTGGTTGGATCTGTCGTATAATTTTTCGTCTCTGTAATGGAACGGTTTTTCCAGTAGATCAGTTCCGATGCCAAAAAGGTCATCAGCACATACCTACACTTGCAACCTGATATTTCTTTCTTAACTACGAAAACTTGACACCACAACCTCCTCTGAGAACTCTCAGGGAACCTGATGTTCCTCTAGGTCAGTCACGTAGGATTTCCTTTAGTCAGGACTTATAAGTAAACTTCCTGACTACGACTTCGTCTTTGAGGTCACGAAACCGGTGTACTACGCTTCTCGACTGAGTAAACTTTTCTGGAACTACGACCCTTTCTAACTGCCGTCCTCTTCTTCCCCTGCTGTCTTCTACTCTACCAACCTACCGTAGTGGCTGAGTTACCTGTACTCAAACTCATTTGAGGCCCTCAACCACTACCTGTGTCTCCGGACCACACGACGTCAGGTACTTCAGCGTTTCTCAGTCCGTGTTGACTCACTGACTTGACTTGACTCTTTAAGAGTCTTAATCCTTGTTCGGTGGACCATATTCGAAGTCAACATAACCGCCCTAAAATTGTCGACATCACAAAAACGATTAACCAACCACTAACCGAAAAATAAAAGACACCACTATCATATACCGAGAGAAACAAAAATGTCTAAACTAACTCAATGCTCATTACAACCTCCTACGACTCCTATCCTTTATGGGTCTCTTACTAGAGAAAGCTTTTGAATTCCTACGACATTTTCTTCGACTCTGCACACGAAGACACCGAGTCGACGAAGACTCGTTTTTCGTCTTTGTGTCCATTCTGACTCTTCTTAAAGAGATCACCAAAAGGCAAAACAAACTGGTCTCATTACTGTCTCAGAATTAACAGACACTCCGACACAATGGGAAGGGTTCATTACGGGTCGGAACAGAGGACGACGCGCGCGAAGAGAACGAGACGGACGTGATGGGCGGGACAAGCAGCAGTAGTGACACGACGGGGACGGGAAGGGGGAGGGACACGAGGGGGACGGGAAGGGGGAGGGACACGAGGGGGACGGGAAGGGGGAGGGGTAACGAGGGGGATGGGAAGGGGGAGGGGCACGAGGGGGTCGGGAACGGGGAGGGGCACGAGGGGATCGGGAAGGGGGAGTGGCACGAGGGGGACGGGAAGGGGGAGTGACACAGGAGACGAATCCCGAACGCATAAACGAGGACCGGGAGGAACCCCGATACAAGGGTCTATGGGTCGACCGAATGAGGGAACGAAGAAGGTTCAGAAAAAATCTGTAGTATAAGAACCTCTCCGGAAGAGCCTGTTGGAACATTTTAACGTCGGAAAAATAAGAAGGAAGGACGAAACAAAAAGAGGACCATCTGCTTAGATGAATGACGGAATAGAGGAGGAGGAAAAGGATGGGGTGACCTTCTATTACGATCTCATCTTGCACCCTAAAAGTAGGAAAAGTAACGACACGAAACTTCGTACGGACCATGTGTCATCCACACATTATCACAGACATTTATCTACTATGACGTCCGACTTCCGTCCACCGTCGTCTCTCACTGAACCCACGTCCCCTCCGACAATTCCTCGTACCGTCATATACGGAACCTAAAGTGTATTAAGTGCAAAGTAAAAGACACCGTCACAAAGTAAGATTGTGTAAGGAACACAGACTTATCACAAAAGATATCGTCAAGTATAACCCAAAAATCAACGAACCATGTAAAAAATTAGAAAACAAAATACTCTCTGGTTAGTAGTCAGTCCTGAGGTGTGGACAGTGACCCAGAGAATGGGGGCGAAGGGGTGGAACCTCTTAGACCGGTTTCGAATCTCTGGGAAAAGAATCTTTTCACATACATGTCTACATTAGACCTCAGTCAAAGTGTCCCAAACAATAGAGGATTCGACCCAATTTCCGGAAACAAGATGTAGAATTCAAGGGACTCTACCTCCTAAATCAAAATAGTCACTTGAATTGTAAAATGACACTCTTAAATAATTTACAAACTTTACAAATTATGAAGAATCCAACCTTCTTGATATTAAATCTCACAACTTAGAAACTCGGTAATTGACTTCTCGATTCTTAGAGTAAACTTTTACTTTAGGGAGTCTGTGAACATAAAACCCTAAAGAACCCAATCTTAAGACTTCTCTGATCTTGGGGGGAATTACGACCTCACTGACTTAAAAGAATGAATGCAGAGTTGTAACTGTGGTCCGTCTCGGGTCTGCCACCCTCCTGCGCCTGGTTTGACTGCCAACTTCTCAACTTCCGGAAACAGGTCGTCGAGAAGTCAGAAGGCACGCAGTAGTCGGTTCGAGCTGTTCATTTCCACCTCATAGCGTAAGAAAGACCCCATTTTTCTTATCACACAGAACTAAGCAAAAAAACAAGACATACAAAGAGAAGAGTTTATTCACGACGACAAATTCCAAAAAGTCATCCATCATTCTTGAGAGAACCAAAGTAAGAATCAGAAATTAAGGAGGAAATTTTAAGACCTTGATTCCGATCAAATCTTTATAAAAAAAGAGACAATGAAAATCCGGTCTTGGAGGTAAATTGCATCTACATTAACTTTACCTTTTTTAATCATTTTCCTTAGTTACATAGTCACTTAATGATCGGGTACTTGAAAACTTTTACGTCCCGAGACTTTAATGGTCCCGGTAGTACCGAATTACTTATACATTTTAGAGTCTTCACAGAGAGTCTATGTAATTAGACGTATCAATTGAAAACTATTCAACACCACAGAAAAACACTAAACCGGTCCCGACCCATTGATTTTACCAAAAACAGTTCCAATAGCTGTCACTTTAGTTGTAGTCAACATAACAGACTTGGGACACGACATCCTCACAAGACTAATAACTGGTACGAAAGGAAGAACTCTCTAAAAGAAAAGATTTGTAGACTGTGGTGTGACACGAATAGAGTCTAAGTGCTAAGTGTCAAGAAGGAGAAATCCCTCCGACAAACAAAAGAGGAGTCGAACCGAAGACCCAACCTCATGCAACCCTCAGAACCGGGAAACAAGAGCTCCAGGACTACAGAAGAACCACTGTAATTTATAGTGGACATAGGTCAACTACGGGTCGAGACTGACGGAAAGAAGAAACGACGTCTGAGCAGATAGGTCAACATCGGTGAGATAAACGGACACCACCCGACTTATCGTAAAATCTACTCTACTTAGTTTTGGGAATTAACGGAATAAGGGGAATATATGATGTAAGTCAAAGTTTTGATCACGACGACAATATAACGGAGATTTTACAGAAGGTCTCAGCTGACGATCAGTAGTAGAGGTAGTGAATTTAATACGGGATTTGACACCCTGAGACGGGGAATCTAATGACGTCGTCGAGGAATTGACCAGAGAGAAGAAAATGAGAACAAGGACTGACAAGTAAAAAGTACGTCATTGGTCTCACTAATACATTTTATCTTTAGTTCAGTATAGTGAAGGGGTACCAATTCTAGGAGAGCACCAAGGGGTTTCGGTAGTCTTATTTTACGCTTCACTAACATTAATTAGATGTACCGTGACACATTAGACTGGAGACGAATAAGGAATTGGTGAAAAGAAGGTATAGGTGAAACGATAGGTAGTAGGTGAAACCCGGTTCTGTGTTCGAGTAAGGAGAAATTTTCGAAAACGTCAATAATAAACGGGAAGGACTTGATCACAAGGAGGACATGGAGGAGTAACATCAAAACCAACAATAGTAGCAACACTTCATTATACGAGGGGGGACGGTGGAGTAGTGGAGACTAGTGAAAACATAACTTAACGGGACAAAAAGAAAGTATCGTGACTTTTGATTGACTTCGTAATATAAGTACAGAAGTTATAGACCGGTGAATGTAATTTTGTACACAAGGAACTCCTGTCCCTACAACATAAAAAACAAATTACGATACACGGATCTGATCAGGGACATGGATTGAGTCGTCAGTACTTTATAAAAACTCACTGGTGAAGTCAACGAGTCAGTACTGACTGAGAAATACTGGGGTACCTGTCGTCGTGCGGTCAGGAGGGAGAGGTAGTAGTTGAGGGCCTCAAATGAGTTTGAGTACAGGTAACTCAGTCACTACGGTAGGTTGGTAGAGTAGGAGACAGCAGGGGAAGAGGAGGACGGAAGTCAGAAAGGGCCGTAGTCCCAGAAAAGTTTACTCAGTCGAGAAGTGGAGTACACCGGTTTCATAACCTCAAAGACGAAGTCGTAGTCAGGAAGGTTACTTATAAGTCCTGACTAAAGGAATCCTACCTGACCAACCTAGAGGAACGTCAGGTTCCCTGAGAGTTCTCAGAAGAGGTTGTAGTGCCAAGTTTTCGTAGTTAAGAAAGAAGTACCAGGTTGAGAGTGTAGATATGTACTGATGACCTTTTTGGCATCGGAACTGATTTGCCTGGAAACAACCGTTTCATTACAGAGACGACAAATTACATGAGAGATCCAATCAGTATTGAAAGGAAGGTTCCTCATTCGTAAAAAGTCAAAGTACCGACGTCCGTGGCAGACGTCAGTAAAACCTCGGGGGTTTTTATTTCACTGAATTAGTCTAACTTTTCACCACACATTTATTAATCTCTTCGTATAAATACAGAAATAGTATACAGACAAACCACGATACTATCACTCTAATAATTTATCACATCTTAAACCATCAAACGGTCTTGGTATACATAAGGTATGAGTAAAACATAGAAGATTCAAACGAGAAATAAGGAAACTGGAAAAGTCTTAAACGAACTACTGCACCTCCTCAAAGTACTCGCACGAGTCCTCCGGTACTACCTGCTCTGGGGTCTGAGCAGGTTTGAGGTCTACAACTAGCTATACCCGAGGTCAGACATACACCTCGAGGGTCTCAATCGAGCTGATTTCGTTCTCGAAGTCGTTCGAGCGACCAACCTACTTCATTCTGACTGTGACAGTCTGGGAGTCGTCCAGTGGAACCTACAGTACTTCTTCAACTATCTGAGACCCCAGCCGAACCGTGGGGTGGTACGACACCTCTTTCGCTACCGGCTCGAAGTCCTCGAGGAGTGTCAGAGACTCGCTACCCTTCTCTTCCGGTTCCAGACGGATGTCCGTTCCACTTGTGTAGATAACCACTGACAGGGAAGAAATTCTACATCCAATCTTTCATCTCTCACCCCTCCTTGTATTTCCAGACAACTCGACTTACAGAACACGGAAGGGGTTCACCAGTGATCCAATAGTTCACCCAGACATATACCTGTCAAAGTTTAGAACACTCGTGTGACACACGTCTCAGGAAACAATTCATGAAATCATTCACTATGTTTCATCACAAAACAAATGTCGGAATGGTAATGACGATGAGATCAATCCTCGATTCTTTATGTTTCGAGACGATGTCATACAACAATTGACTCTCCTGGTCTTTTTACGATCTTAGTCTCCCCCTTACCAGTCACATCGAACCTCCTAATCTTCTCTGAGAACTCTCTTTCTCCTCTTACATTCAGTTCGGAACTTCTTACTCAGCCTAACTTTACCCTCCCCTCCATTCTCTGTACAGGATTCTAGTCGAATTCCTTACACAGTCACACACGGGTCCACTGTCTTCGACTCACCACAAATAAAATGGGGTCGTCCCCTAAGTGCGACCCTTCATCTCTCTCTACTCTCAGTCCGTCCTCCTACCCTCCGCAATCGTAGCCGTGGGTTATCTGAACACTCTAACTTCAGTCCGCAGGCAGTCAAACTGAAGGTACAAGACATACTTTCATAAAAAAGTGGTTTCTAATTATAATTATATTAAAGGAAACACTCCTACTCCTTTAACCCTACGAATGTCTCTAGTATATCAACAATTTATTATGTCGAGTTTAAATTTCGAAAAAGATGAAGTAAGGTTTCAAAGGTACACGAATTAATGAAACGGTCAGTGAATAAAACCTAAGTAAACTATCCTTTCCGTCAAGATTTTAACCGGTTGTCACTTACTTTTCACTTTCACAATCAGTAAGTGAGGACAGGCTGAGAAACTCTAGGATTCCTGACATACATCGGACGGTCCGAAGAGACGGGTACCCTAAGAGGACCGTTCGTATGACCTCACCCAACGGTAAAGGAAGAGGTCCTCTAGAAGGTCTCAAAGTCGTTTAATCACAGTACTTCTTTTACTTCAACCAGCTCTCCTGACTCCCTCAGTCAAAAGGTCGAGGACAGTTTCGAGAAGACTTTACATGGGAATTGTAAAACGTAGGATTCGCGACCAACCGACGACTGACGAGGAAAGGTCTATAGGAGGAGGACTAAAACCGGAGAGACGGAGAAAATCTCACGAAAGGGATCTTAAGACTGGATCCGACGAAAAGACGAGTGAAACATAGGAAAGAACCTTTAAAGTAGAGTGAAGAACAGAGGTTAATGGTAGAAACACGTCTGGTTGAGGTTTAGGAGTAGATCTTGTGTTCAAACAAAAAATGGACATCGATAGTAGACGAACAATTCATTAAGGTCTCCTACAGGACATCCACGGAGTCTGAGGGGTATAAGTTTTATTGGAAGTAGGTGACGAAGCGCACAAGAGCAGGAAACAAGGACAAAAGAAACTTAATTTGGGAGAAAGTGAGTAAACTTGTTCGGCCTTGCGACCTTTAATCACAACCGGGACGGGAGGGTAAAGGAAGGGGAGTCTGAGTCGAGGACTCAGGACGACTACGACAAAGAAACCACAAAAAGAGAAACTAAGAAAAAGAAACCCGACAACAATGTCGACTGAATCGTGTGTCGTGGTCCAAGACAGATATTAGAGTTGGGAGACAGTAGGTAAGAAGTGTCACTTTAATCATAGAAGGATTTCATGTCTTCACTGTCAAACTGAAACGACGAATTTCGGGTAGTCAAAGGGTCAGGGGAATCCCACTTCAAGTCTGAAGGAGTTGGACTGAAAAACATTAGATCCGGGAACGAATTTATGGATGGTACTGGGGAACGGCAAGAAAAAGAACACAAGACACAAGGTCTGTATTACTGGGGACGAGAGGTGTGGTTGGGACCCCTTGTGGAAAGGGGAGACAGGCGGATGCAACCACATGGAGGTGGTGGGCAGGGGACCAGGACCGCAAGGACTGATCAAGGATAAGTCTTTCCTCTTCGGTCGAATCTTCAGTGAAGATCCTTCGGAAGGAATGACGGTTCAGTTGGTTCAGGGGGATGACATATAAGACTGTCGTAGAAGGAAAAGGAAATAATAACATTAATACCATATAACATTACAAAATAACTATTAGTGGAGGGGGTTCTAATTTTCCAAAATACTTCCATTCCTGATACAGTAGAACACGTAATTAGTAGGGTTCCTGTATCGGGTCACGAACCGTGTATCATCCCTAGTACCCACGAGTTTGCCAAGGGTGAGAGTCATTAAAGGGCAACGAGTGTATCTGGAATTAAGTGTCGGGACTTCTGAAGAATTAGACGTAGAAAGAAAAGACGGTCTAAGGGGAGGAAGTACGACAATGAGGGTGGGGCGGAGGGCAAGAGTGATAGGGAGTAGAATTTGAACCAAAATTGTAGAAGTTCAAAAGAGGTGTAGAAACAAGTAATTTAAGGACTACAAAAAGGAAATTAGGAAATGTACTGGTTTAGTGTGAATAAATTCCGGATCAAGTCTCGGGAAGAGTCGAGAGGGTCCAGTCTAATTAGTGATAAAGGGATCATCACTTGGGTGTTAGTAAAGAAGAATCATGTTCATATAAAGAATCCTATTCCAGACATAAAGCCAGTAGAAACACATCGTTCCACAAATCACGAATATCAACTTACTTTACAGTTGTATTCACCTAAAGATCTGGTGACGAAGGATGTAACGACAGAGAATCCGTAGAGACTGTCAAAGTTTAGGACACCTTTGACTATATGTCCATCAAATCACACCCTTCCTCGTGCCCTAGACTGTGACTAAGACTCAGTCACGAAGTACACACGGTAAATGACGTAATTTACTGAAACTCCTTCATTAACTAGGACTCAATTTGAATGGACACTTTACCTTTACTTCCATTATCGACAAACGGAGAGAGTATCCGAATACCACTCTTAATTCACTTCAGTGTATATACTTTCAAGAAAATGTACAACACAATATATTCACAACCATCATCAAACTGAATAGGAGTACGCAGGAGGGACAAAAATACAAATAGTTCCGGAGCCGTATCACACCGCTCAAATCTTTCGTAGCACTTACTTCGATTCTCGTAAGGTCGGAAAGACGGGTTACACAACAGGGACTTTCTTCGGAATGTCTTCCGGGCTCTTACCTGTTGATTTCACCTTCGATAAGTCCATTTCTTGGAGAACTCGACAGGTGACAAGTCCCTTACGACAGAGTGTGGACTTAGGAACTTCGGAAATTAAGACATGACTTTATTAACACATGAACTTTAAGTGAACAAGAAAGTAGACTAAAAATAAAAATTTGTACATAATGGATAAATTTGTAATGAACAAAGACAACTGAAGAACGATACTCTCTACTGTCTTAATCGGTAAATTCATTACGAATCGTCATCCCTCAAATAAAGGACGACATAAACTGAGAGAACGGTACATGTACCCAATGAAAAAATTTACCTTCATATCAATTAAATGTCACAACACGAATAAAATTCACATGTCTTTTCACCAAGTCAAAAAATATATATATATATATTATAAAAAGTCTAAGAAAAGACAATATCCAACGATGTTCTGTCTCATATCAAGGGACACGATATGTCATCCGGGAATAAATGGATAAAATATATATATCACACATGAAAAATTTTTTAACAATTAAAAAACGACAGTACCCAGAAACAACGAAACGCGCCCGAAAGAGATCAACGTCGTTCGCCCCCGACGAGAAAGACGACACGAACCCGAAAAGTAACGTCACCGAAGAGAACAACGTCTCGTTCCTGAGATCCCACACACCTGAGTCATCAACACCACGTGCCCGTACACCTTAGGAGGGTCTGGTCCCTGACTTGGATGCAGGGGACGTAACCGTCTGTCTAAGAATTGGGTGACGTGGTGGTCCTTTCATGTCCTCACCCATATACAATTAGGGTTTGAGGATTAAATCGGGGGCGGGGTGACAGGAGATTAATGAAAACTTTGTTCATCGTCCTTTTCTTTTACTTTGACTGTAAATGACTTGGGGTGTTATGAGAACCCCTGAGTAGACCTACAAACCCTCATCCTTACCCTCTCTTCCCACATTTCTATGTTGGAACCTGGAGTTTCACCGTATAAGATCAACTTTTCTGTACATAATGTGTATGTATTGAGCTTTGTCACTTGATTCACGACCTCTACTTTCATACAGACTTATGTATTCCAAGGAAGACTTACCAGACGTCTCTGGTAAGTGACGTCGCAAATGTTACCACTTATACAACATCCCGACCTGACTTTCTTTCCTTTGGTCGAGAGGGTGATTTGTCGACGACGGGAATCTTTCTCCTCCACAGTACCAGATTACTGAAGACAAAACGAAAGAAAAGTCAACTCAAAAAGACCCTGGACGAATCAACGATGAGAAAGACAAGACACAAAATTTTAATGAACAAAAAATAGTCATGAGGGGACAAACAAAGTAGAAACTGGTTAAAGTCCGTCAATAGTCTACTGACTATTAGAAATCAACCGACAAATACTAACTTCTTGACTCGACCGTTCATCTCCATCGACGACACCAAAAGGCTCCTGACAAAGAAGGGAAATCACCCTCCTACCTGAACCCCCGAGACTTTATCACCTGTAAAAGACGACAGGAAGTCCCATGTGTCCGACCTCCTCCGACACAGGACCGGATCGGTCTTCCACAAGACATACAGACGAACCTCTCAGCATGGCAGACTCCCTAGTGAGACCTAACAGCAGACACCCGGCGGTTGGACTATGAGACTACAAGAACGGTCCTGGGACCCTACCTAATGACTGATTGAGAAGGTAAAGGACATTACTGAATTAATAAATTACAGTCATTTAAATTTCGTGAGAATTCAAATTTTTGACTAATAAAAGTAATTCACCTTTATGACTGTGTAACAATTAATCATCTTATAGGCGAGAACAGATATTTACTTCCTCCAACAGTCTTGATTCTATGACGAGATATCATCAACCTTTTTAAAACTTTCTGAAACTTTGTCCGTCTTCTCTGATGGTACAGGAAAGTCACCTCATCACCTACAACAAATCGTTTGGTGGGCCCAAATAAACTAAGAGACTCACACACGGAATCTGAAAGAAGATGGTACGAGTAATGTTGAGACAGTCAATAAATTTTTGTTATCATTACACTGACTTAATCAGACATCCTTTTGTCTAAAGATTCCTTGTTTAATAAGAGGTGTGACATCTTTTCCACTAAGGTAACTGGACCTACTATAATTTACGGACAAAGGTAGATAATCGTTTAAGGAAAGGCGTAAAGACTGAAGGTACCACCGAGTCTGCCATTTCATAGACGGATGTTACGTCCTATGGGTCCAAGCTTGGGACCCAGCCCTTCTAGGGGACCTCTTCCTTTACCATTGGGTGAGGTCCTAAGAACGGACCTTTTAGAGTGCCTACCCCCTCGGACCATCGGACATAAGGTACCCCAGCGCTTCTCAACCTGTGTTGACTCGCTGAAGTGAAAATGAGAAGGAGTAAGGATTAACGTAAACATACAAACAAAAATCTAACAGGAAACTTGATCAAAAATGTAGAATGACCCAGGGAACAATTAAGTAAAATTTTTTGGAAACTGTTGTACTTAAATATGTTTGTAAAAAATTTCCTGTAACCTTCTGACAATTCTCTATGTTAATCCAAATTTCTGATTATCAATTACCTTTTCCAATCGTGATTTGAGAAATATTCTAGATGATTATCACATAACGGTCTGAGGTACTCTCTACTGTCTAATACATTCCGACATGAAGAGAAAGGGTCTCACCGTCGTTAATACGAATGAACCTCGTCGACCTCTCGAATAGACGATTTCCGGCGGGATAGGGGCACGCAGAACTACGTGACGGGGTCCACCTCAGAGTTCACCGTCGTCGAGCCCGGACCTCTCTTGCCTGTCCCTCCTGGAAAGAGTTCTTCTTAAGGTCGGTGTGCGACGATGTCCACTCCTCACCAAACAAAAGTACACGGGAGGGGTCTTCATCCACTGAATAATGGATTCCACTCCCACCAACAGTCAAATAGACCAGCACCAATATGTTCAAGTAAGGATGACCCACCATAGTTTACAACCGATCATTAGACCTTGGAACCTGTGTGAATGAAGGTCAAGTGGAATGTGACACAGTCGGACGTAGAATAGGGACAACAATAGCACCTGAGAATAGTGGTTTTCTAGAATAAGAGTCTTCGTGTTTAATTTTTTAATAAAAAATGGAACTTTATGTCAACTAAATATTACAACATAATCAAAGAGTACATGTCGTTTCACCAAGTCAACATGTATATATAAAAGAAAAAGTCTAAGAAAAGGTAATATCCAATAATGTTCCATAACTTATATCAAGGGACACGATATGTCATCCCGGAATAGATAAAAAATAGATCCATAACATATAGACAATTGGTGTTTGAAGATTAAATAGGGAGAGGGGTGGAAAAGGGAAACCATTGGTACAAACAAAAGATACAGACACTTCGACGAAGACAAAATAATTATTCAAGTATACATAAAGAAAAAAATCTAAGGTGTACATTCACTATAGTATACTATAAACAACAAGACTGAATGAAGTGAATCATACTAGTAAAGAACCAGGTAGATATAACGACGTTTACCGTATAAAGTAAGAAAAAAACGTCGACTCATTATAACGTAACATATATACGTGGTGTAGACATAGGTAAGGAGAACAGTCACCTGTGAATCCAACGAAAGTACAGAACCATCAACATTTATCACTCTTCGTGTTTAAATTTACGAGTAATGGGAAAAGTGCAACTTGTCAAACTTGTATGAATTCTCGTATTTGAAACCTTATTCTAACAAAGTACAAACTGCTACCTAAGGACCACAATTCCGACACAGACACTCGTTGAACAACGGAAAGACTTGGACAAGGGGAACAAACACCTCTATTATAGTGGATGAAGTCTCCGAACAACCCTTCCAACTCAAGCTATTACGTCCACTTCAAAGATTCTTACACAGACCCTGTACACTCACCAGTTATTTACCAATGAAAATAAAAGTTAAAACTCTAAAAAATTTTGGTCTCGAGTTACAAACCAAAATAAAAACATCCACGAATCAGGGGCCTGACTGTAACCATAAATACCCTCACCTTTTTTATCTTCCTTTTTTCATTTTCTTGACTATCTTTTTCTGTTTCTTTTCCTAGACCTGGAACTCGGAGACTCACTGGACCTCCTCCCTGACCTCCTTTGGTCTCTGCGTCGGTGTCACCACTCTCAATCTCACGAAGAACTTAAACGAACCACTTACGTCGTAAGACACTTCGTCAGTGAAAAAATACAAGGATTGAAAAATAAAAACATATCAAGTAGAAACTGGAGTACCAACATGTATAAAGTGTGGAAAAATTATAAACCTCAGTTTCACCTATTTTTGACAAGAGAGCGGGATTTTAACGGGAAAGGTATAGGGAGAAATAACAACAAAATTATCAACAGGTCATCAGGTAGTTTAACAGGCATTAAATGATTTGTGTAAAGACTATGACTAGTAAAAACAACAATGAGCCACAAGTCATAATGCCTATTATCGTTTCACCTGAATCGGAAAAGGAAAAAAGTCCAACAAAAGGATGTGAACTGAGTATCATTACCCTAATGGTCCGATCCTAAAATCTCACAAATTACCACGAATTATGACAACACGAGAAGTTTCCTTACCATGGTCGACTGACTGACGTCGACGACAAACGTCAGGAACGGAGAGAGCCATCGTAAGTCATTATATCACTCATACGTTTTTTCACAAACATCTATTAATTTTAATACCCAAAATAACATCTCATCCTCCCTATACAATACTAATGTTCCTCGGACTCCTTCATCTTTTATTTTTACTCGAACCCGTTATACATTATCACCCCTTAGCGCAAGTGATTCACTGAAGTATGCCGACAAGGACGGACGTTTACTAGGACAAAACTCCGACTACCTTTATTAAAGAACAATCGGACGGATCACTCAGTCAGAACGGTCTGTTTATCGTGACCTTTAACGGAGTTTTAACAAAGTTTCGATTGTCTCAAAATTTTTTTTTTCGGGACTATTATAAGAACTATTAATTTAAAACAAAAATATATAAAAAAACTTTACTCAATGTATTTTGGAATGATATTAATCTGTAGTCGAAAACAATGAGAAGAGGTATTCGACCTTTAAGGTTCTTTATTTATTTTAACTAAACATAACTTGAAGGGGGTCTCTTACTTAATCTTCCTCCATCCCTCAGTCATGGCTAATTTACAAATAGAACACGGTCCGCGGTTCAATCCGTGACAGCGTGCAATAGAATAAATTAGGAATTTTGTCGTTTCACTTCAATGATTATAAGAGTAAAAAACCTTTTGACTCTAAGTCTTTTGGACCTAGGTCCTCAGAACAATTCATGTTCTCGGTCCGGACTATGGTCCCACCGAACTTGGGTAGAAAGAGGACGGGTAATACTTTCTTAATTGATGAGTTGACGACCTGTAACAGTATATACTACCGTCAAACGAATAAAGTGTCTACTCATAAACGTATCTTTGACAGTCCGACGGGGTTTAAAATCCTTTGCTACCGAAAAAAAATTCCTGTCACGAACCCTGAAGGGACCACCAGGTCACCAATTCTATGACGCGAAGGTTACTTCCACGACACCCAAGTTAGGGAACAACTCCTCGATTCTAGGGTGTATGATGTTCCACACCGGTTTTTTTCTGTCACGAAACAGTTGTACTCAGACGTTACACCTTTACCAGGGATGGGAACTTCTAAACCATAAAACTCTTGTAAAACGTCACTGAGGGAAGTCAATTTACAAACAATATGGGTCCACCGCCAAAAGTTTCTCGCCCTCGTCTTCCTCGACCTTCGGTACGTAAGGGAGTCCCGTCGCTTGGAGCGGTTCTACTCGTACCACCTGGCCTATCTCCTGCAGTTCAAAACGTAAACGGCGTTCTGTCGCTCGCCCAAATACGAGGTTACACTCGAGACGTTTCTGACCAAAGTGTTGTCGACACAAGGAGAAGGATTTAGCTCAAGGGTCTTCTTCCCCAGGTCGACCGTCCGATTCCTTCATTTTAAGGAAACAGGAGAGACGTACGCCAGAGCTTCCGGCGCCGACCTCTGTTAAGACAGGGAGGACCACAGGGAAGTCTTCAACGGCCACGCCGACGGACTCCCCCTCCGGGAAGTCACAAACTGTCTTGCACGGTACTCGACCGTCCTGTCCCGGGCCGTTCGGGACCGGTGTCTGCTCGACAGAAGACGGGACCGGTTCGACAGGCACAACTCGGTCGCCTACCACCTCGTCCGTCGAGCCCTCTTTTGGCTTTTCTAGTAATCACGTCTTGAGGTCTTTCGGCGTCGGTTGGGTCTGAACGTCCGTTCAACTCTTAAAAGAAAAAAGAAAAAGGGGGATAAAGTACCCCATTATAGACAGTCACACATTCGTCATTTAGTTTAGAGAATGGTCATAATCCTTTTATTGTCATTCAACGAAGTAATGTTAAACTACCTGAGTCCGTACGTAATTGTGAGTACACATAAACCACGGAGAGAAGTAGAGGCCAACGAGCAACAAATCCCTGTGAACGGATCAAAGGTCGTCAGACGAAAGTTAGCCCACCGCTCGTCACACAGAAGGAGGGGAGCTGTTTGCCGCCTGATACTGCTACTTCTCTGTCTAAGACTACTTCTGTAAGCCCTCTGGATACCGATACTATACTTCCATTAATGTCCCTACCCGACCCCCCCAAACTAGTGAACTAGTGACCCAAACAAATTTTTCGACAACTTGTGACTACAAATTCCGGACTTTCACCTTCTCTTTCGATCAGTAATATAGATAGGACTCAAATACCACTACCATAAAAAAGACATGAGATTTTTTTGTCTAACCATTTCGATGTAAAAAATTATTTCCTACCATACAAAAATTTTTCGGACATATATAAAAGGTCTCTCCCCGACCTTTTTAACATACAAATTCAATGACTTTCCAAAGTACCGACCAAAGTCACAAGAAAGAAAACCTAACAAATTCAGACATGTCAATCCAAAATTCTTAGGGCAAGATCGACACGAAACCCAGAAAAAGAGACTAGAGAGTAGACCAACCACGACCTATCTTGTAGTATAAGTCCCTACGTAATATGAACCCGGGTACTGAACTTAAACACCTCAATAACAGTGTATTGTTTCCTAAACGGGAGTCACACTAACAAAACTATCACTGTCGTGTGATCCCACTTCCCCTCCAAAACCGTTCCAAGACACAACCCAGGAGAAGTGGAAAATAACAACAAAAAACAGTCCGGGTTCTGCAAGTAGAAAACAGGTCATTACACTAGACCTGTCTCTGGGACGGTCGGGTGTCACTTAGGCAACTACACAAAACATAAGACGAAACACCTCTATTACAAGTCGTAGATATGGATATTGGTCCCTTAAGTATCAGACCACACTCTTTTTTAGTCCCACGTAAGAAAAGGAAACAGAAAAGTCGTACATATAGTCTATCCATTTGAGTAACAGTCTCATGTTTATGGCAACCGTAATCTTGAGGGTCCTATACTTCCATTTGGCAGGTAGTATCTACGGACATTTAATGGACGACCTTTTATAAAAAGAGTTCTATTTTTACCTAGGTCCCCTACAAAATTACTCCCTCAAATTTTTTTTTTAGTATACTTAATTTCTGAACTCTTTTCAACTTTAAACTTAAACGTAAATTTTACTCTAAACTTCGTGTAACAATAGGAACTTCAATTACCGATACACTTCAATTACTGACATACATACTTCGACCATTTTACTGGTCTTCGTCGACCTTCCCCTACGACGGGTGTCGTACATATCCAATCAATCGATTATGATTTTAACGGACAAACGTCAAAACTGAATCTCTGGAAGTCATGGACCCAATAGAAAGATCGTGCAATCCATAGTTGGTCATGAGACCTTAACAGATTGTACTACCTGAAACGAACCTGCGTCTAGTCATTGGATACTTTTGTTTTGTACCGTTCATAATTTACTAAAGTCCCGATCCCTAGTCTTGACACCAAACTATACCAACATACCTCATCAGGAAACAAACGTTTCATATATACCCGAGAATCGAATGTGAGAGAATCTTCCCCCACAACCGTCCCATCTTTTATTCTAATACCTACAATATTACAATCGCCACATAACTGTTGAATCCTCTCGTCTTCTTACCACCATTCTGAACACCATTAACTTCCAGTCTAAATGGAACTGTAACCATAGAAACGTGATTTTTTTAAAGTCACGAGGTTTTAAAACATGATTTTTTTAAAGTTCACGAGAAGTCACAAAAGGATATCTCTTTCGTGAATGAGACATTACTTTTAGAATGAACGGTTGAATGAACGTCAACTGAACCACTAAAAAGTGAAACATACTAGAAGGGACTAACACTGACACTTAAATAGGAATTTTATCGAATTAAAATTATAGAAGTGATCTTCTTGTTGGGGACGACCAAATCCTTCTTCTCATCCATTAATCTTTCTTTTACTTTTAGTCAGTAAACTAGAATCAATTGTATCGTAAATTCACAAATTTCGTCTACCAAACACGTAACATAGCGAACTAATGAAGTAAAACGTACAGTATGGTACACTAGTGGTGTTTTTATTAGACTCGTCGTTAAGGCTCTAGAGTAATCAGTCCTTTTATTATGTAAATTACTTTGTTTCAGACTCTCAGACAATGTCCAAACATACTAACACAGACCCTATTGTAAAAAAAGTCTACAAGTATACTAGTAAAGGAAAATTTGGTATAACAAATGGAAATGATCTGACAAGTAGATATCATTGTCAAATATAAAAGGTTTACGTATGTACACATCTTAGTGTGTAGTCTTTCCTCCCATATTTTATCTTCATCGACAATAGAGGATCCTTCAAAAAAAAAAAATTAGGGTCCTTAACGAATTAAATGTCTTTCCGTTCAATTCGTGAACCTAAGAAACTAAAAAGAAGAAAAGATGGGAACAATTATGAACTCACCGAAGTCGAAACCACTTTTATCTCAGCTAAAACAGACTCTTAAATCAGGTCGACTATGGTCTATACCACCTCACTGTCTAGACAGTATTCTGTGTAACGAGTGACTCTTCGGTAAGGAAGAAGGACACATAAATGGTAATCACCCTGACTGACCATTAAAAGGGGAATCGAACGACAAATAGTCAACAAAATGGAGGTCGGAGGACACAGAAATAAATTTTCCGTAGAAAACATCTGTCGTGTACACCTTCCCAAGAAGACCATACAGTCAGACGTATACATAGATAAACATTTTATAATACCAATTTAGACCCCAAAATCCGTCATAATATTAGATAGAAAATTAACCCCCACAAATAAAGAAAATATCAATTATATTAACAACTGTACCAACCTAAATTTAACTAGAAAATACATAATATAAAGTATACAGTAGGGTCCCTTCATTAAAAAATTTACATAAAAATGGATAGAAAGGAAAGTTGGTAATAAAAGACTAGTCAAAGTAAAGATCAAGTCTTCGAATTATCTTTTAAAGGACGAACTCAAAGTTACTTTACTCACCTCAGTTTCAGTCTTTTCTGGGAACGTCAGTCACTCCACTTCATGGACCCCTGCCGTCATCCGTTCATGATTTCATGAGAGAACGGACACCGGAAAATCCCGAATCTAAGAGACCTTGTCCTTTCTTCTGGATACACTTGACGACCAGGATTTAAGAGTCACTCACATTGACAGAAGGTCTCAGAGAAACACTTTGGAAAATTCATAGGACAAATTAATTCGTGTCAGAGACTACTGTCATGTAGAAGGAGAATACGTGGGATGTCAGTCGAGAACGTAATCAGGAATCGACAACAGAGACCAGAAGATTCGAAGGGGGCACATGAGAAGAACCACCACGACCCCGACCCTGATCGGGTCCCGAACCATTTGAAAGGGACATTTCATGGTGTACATATCACTATAATATATACTACATCTCATCTAATAAAAATCCGAAACGTTCGGTATACACCAGAGACAATACAGAAGAACAAATAAAAATGTCGAGAAATTTTTAAACTTTTACAAGAACCGAGTGTGAGGTATGTTCTTGGTCCGTCGTCGACCCAAACCGGGTGTCCGACACCAAACGGTTGGGTACGGGACGTGCAAATAGGAAACGGACGTCGGAGGGAGGCGGTCGTCTCCCGTAATCTCTTGTAATTTTCCGGCGCATCACTCCTCCCTGAGCTACGAATGGCAAAATAAGAGGTAAGGACGGTAGTAACTTGATGTTAAAAAGACAACAACGAAACAAATGACAAAAGTCAAAACAAACCAAAACCTCAAAACAAAAGCAAGACAGAAAAGGGGACCGTCACCGTCGACCGAGGTCAAGATCAACAAAGAAACGGTGGGTCTTCGGTCGGTGTAACACAAGACAATCTCTATCGTCCTGTGTGTGTCCGGTCACGGACGAGGGGTGTCCAGACCCGGGGTCGAGACACCCGAGGGTCGAAAGACCGACACTGGGGTGAAGAACAGAGACAATGGAGTTTGAGATCACTACCGTCGAGAAAGAACATCAATGGAACCACAATGAAACTACAAAGACAAACGAAAAAGTTCGGAGGTCACATGTTAAATCGGTCAAGTGAAATAATTTAAGAGGATCAATTTTATGGACTCTAAAGACATAAGGACTAACGTGACACTGGTAATTTCGACATATACACCGAACACCTCGGATGGAAGTCCCCTCTCAGTAGACTCTGGACGAACCTCAACAGTTCTAAATATTGAATTGTGACAGTCAGTCCGAAAAATTCATTCCCGTCGATCGACTATTCATTTTCGTCGTTGACCATTCGTAGACCTAAACTTTTGGAAATCTCTTCTAACTTACTCGGCACAGGAATTCCATGGTGTAGACTTGGAAATAAGGGAAGGATTCAGGTAAAATAAAAAAGAATTTACCAGTCTCAAAGAATTGAGTACCGATGTCCTCAGAAATACACAACATCTGACATCTTTCCAATAAGAAGTTTAGCATCGAAAGAACATCTAGATAATAGAGACACCTAACGAGAGCTCGAAATGAAAACCGAACTTTGACCACTAGTAACAAAAAAGGGGTCACCTTTAAAAGAAAGGATAAATTATGGTCTATAAATTCCAAAGGGTGGGGGTGGGGGTGGGGGGGTTTGACACAACATAATTTTCGGACACGAATCTAATAACAGTACCCTGTTCAATTCACAAGGATTAAGAGTCGTGGGGGAACCGACGAAGAAGTCCTGTGTCGATCGCACTTCAGGAGGTCGTCGGACCTCGGGTTGGAGAAGACACTACTTCTCTAGGGGTAGTTCAGACTCCTTCAACAGTGCGTGTACACCTGCCGTGGGAGGAAGACACGTCTCGTGCGTATGAGCAGACGAAGATTCTCGACGAGAGTTCCATAATGGTGTGGCCCCTCGTCACACCCCTTCTCTTCAGACTGTGGTGTGACCTTCAGAGAGGAGTTCATACTTAGGACTGGTACTTTACGTCATCTTGACCTTTTTACGTTGAAACCTTTTACGTCAGAGAGTATCGTAAAAAGACACTAATCCAGTATTACTATCTTTTAAAGACATCTTAGCAACTGAGGGGGGAAGACTAGGGCGAAAATAGTTTGGGGACTAGTCAGCAATAAATAGGAGATAAACAAATATCAATCAACAACTCCTTGAACGATGAAAACTTCTTATGAGTAAGACCAAAACTTCTCGAAATAATCAAGAAGTAGACAACCATTTATTAAAAAGATAACACAAGTGATAGATCGGAAACAGGGGTCACTTTTAGTCAGTCTGACGAAATCCAGTGTGGAGACCCTTTACCTCTTATAGAGAGAGAAGTATCATTTTAAGTCCTAAAATACCTTGTCGTATAATAATAACAATTAATCCGTCTATTACCCAATATAGAAGACGTTACCTCTCTCGTAAGGGAAAGGGGAGGTCAGTGTTCTATTTGTTATACCTTGGACACAAAAGTGAGATTTGGTCAAAAAATCTCACAGTAATCTTGAGATCCGGAAAAAACAAGACACAAAAAAAAATTAAAGTGAAAGTACGACTATGTCACTTAGGTTTGTAGATTTAATTCACAACCTCCTTCTCCCTGGTAAGGAGATTTATAAATAAAACTTTCGTAAGGAAAAAATCATCAAAAGTACAAAAGAAGACAGAAGACAAAACCCCCTTTCCCAGATCGTGGGGTGCCTTTGTCGGAGCCTTCTCGGGAAACCACGGGGCCTCGAACCTCGGAGGTCACGACCTCAACAGCGGTCCTCGATTTCGAGTCGACCTCCTCGACTACTACCACCCTCTGGAGGACCTCCACAGGGACCTGCTCTGAGTCGTGTATACCGCCTAAAACGTCCGGTGTGTGGGTGGGAGACTTCTATCTAAGGACGTGTAGTACCTCCATGTCTAACCTTCGAATAACGTGTGACCAAATTTTGGTGAATCTCACAGGGTCGAGGAAAATCCAAGGTATCCAGTGGCGTTCCCCTCCTGACCACCTATCACGAGGCCAACAGGAAGAGACAGTGGTTCGGTTTCATAAAGACGAAATACCAAAAGAAATAACTCCAAAATGCATCAAATATATAAAAATATGTCAAATGGGTACAAAAAAAATTAGACACTATGATATCAGGACTCGTCCTCCCCTTTCCTGTCTGTTCCGTTCACAAATCGAGAAAGAGGGATGTTTCTTCCATTCCCACTCTCTACGTCTTTGAGTGGACCTCAGTGTGAACGTCATTTTCGCCTCCCTGGGTCCGAGATTGAGCGTAAACTAAGGACACAAGACTTAGTGGAAAGAAAAGGAACTGACAAAGACACTTCACCTTCCATGTCACAGCATACGACCGTGTGACATCAAACAAAAACCAAACTTTCAGTCTAGCTTCCACGGATTAAATCTATTACAAAAGGTCAATCGTCTCGAAAAAGAAGTGTGGGTGACAGAATAAACTAAAATATATATTCCTTTGTGTCTCAAAACTTTTCAATTTAAACAGAATAAGTTCCATACTATCCAAATTCTGTGAACACTGGGTCATAAGAAATACTAAGACGTCTAAGGTACGAGACAGTGATTCAGCACAGGCTGACAAACACTCGAGTATCTAACGTCGTGTGGTCCGAGGAGACAGGAGGGAACAGAGGACCTCAAACGAGTCTAAGTACAGGTAACTCAGTCACTACGACAGATTAGTAGAGTAGGAGATGGACGTCTTAGAATCCTTCACAATAAAGAATTCATTAATAGTTCGAATACTAAAAATTACAAACAAAAAAGACGGCGTGGGGAACAAGTCTTAAAGTTACGACCATTTATGTCTGGTTTTCTCAATGACACATTGAATCATATGTAAATCACACAACTCGAAAGACACAAAAGTAGAGTCAATGTCTGTCTACGACGTCTGACATATCATATACGACTGTTAAAAAACCGGAAAGGGGGACGGGGACTATTCGATTTTTATTCAGTCTATAAAATAAGTCCCGAACAGTAATAAAAGATGACAATGGAAGAAACTTATAATATAAACAGAAGAATTTTATAGTCTCATAAATAACATATTACATATATTATATTTTAAATAATTTATATGTTAAGTCAACAAAATTTTAGTGTAAATATTATAACATGTTGACAATGGTGACAGGTAAAGGTCTTGAAAATTTAATAAGGTCTCTCTTTGAGACGATGACGACGACAACGAAGTCAGTACAGGCTGAGACACGCCGGGGTATCTGCCGTCGGGTGGTCCGAGGGGGTAGGGACCCTAAGAGGTCCGTTCTCGTGACCTTACCCAACGGTAAAGGAAGAGATCACGTATTTTCACTTTTCACTTTCACTTCAGTGAGTCAGCACAGACTGAGGATCGCTGGGGTACCTGACGTCGGATGGTCCGAAGAGACAGGTACCCTAAAAGGTCCGTTCTCATGACCTCACCCAACGGTAACGGAAGAGTCTTCTCTTTGAGTCATGGACAATTTATTATTTAGGGTAAAGGAAGGAGGGTCGGAACCATTAAGTATAAGAAGGACAGTAATACTTTAACATATAAGTACTATAGAGTATATTCTCTGATTTCGACAAAATCTTATAGAACGAAAATTTAACAAAGAGAAAAATATAAAAACTTCCTACTGTCGTACCTTCTCTTTGGTAATTTTTATTTTCCTTTCCTGAGAAGTCTCTTCTTTGCCTTTGCCTTCGATCTTTTTCATCTCGTCGAAAAACCACTTCCTTTCGTCTTCAGGTTCCTCGACTTCTTTTACCTATTTGGATTTTTCTTCTTTAATTTTAATTCACGTCTTTTTAGTTTCCTCGACTTGTTTGACCGGTTCTTCGATCGCTTTCTTCTTCTCTCCTTCTTTTTCTTCCTCTTCCGGCGACGTCGGTTTCAACTTGAACACTTCCTCTCGTGACTCTTCTTCTCTCTCTTCTTCCACGACCTGTAAGGGAGGTTCATGCTGACCAGACCGCGTCTCCTCAGCCTACTACTCTTGCGGCACACGCGACGTGTCTTGACGGTCTCCGGGACGTTTCTGTTCCACTCAGACAGACGCAGGGTCGCTCACAAACACCCCTGCACCTCGTCGTCGGTCCGTGTGCTCCGACACTGCATCACTACCAGACAAAACTAGGGTCCTAAACCGGAACGTAGTAGTGTACAAATTATATCAAAGATCTTGTAAAAAGTCAATACTCTAAAATTATCTTCTTACACAAAATCTTAAACACATGTCTCACTTTGTAGGGTCTACTCGTCTCTCTTCGACACACCATGGGTCCTCGTCATGTGGGGTACCCACCGGTGTCATCTCAAGTCTCGTCAGCACACGGGAGGGATATCCCACGGAGCTTCCTAACTCGTGGAACAGTCAGTCGGTGTCACCGGATTTTCCAGGGTCCGGTCTCAAGATTCTGGGTCCTTCGTTCAACGGACCTCTAAACACACTTCTGTATTTTGAACCCAATTTAGAAGGGAAACCAGACACAGAATCGATGTGAGTCCGGATACATATACGAGGATTTATCTTGTACTAAAAATTTTTAGAGAACGTCTTATATTACTTCTGGAAATTTCCATGATAAAAAAAAAATTACAGTCGGGATTCGAAATTCATAATCATTCATGTACTACTAGAAAGAATTCCGTTATAACTACAATATCTGAAGACTCTTTTTACCTACCTGAAATACTTTTTAGGATCAAGAAATTCACAGACCTCCGTAGATAAAACCACAAGGGTAGTTCTAATAATCATTCAAGTACCGAAATTGAAACAGAGGAATGTGGTGAACTGAAAATCTTAAAATTATTGGGGAGTCAAACTTATATATTTGTCTTATTTATGTCAACGTAGTGATAAGGGAGTAGTCGATTTATGACAATCTCGAACTTCTCCAGTAGAAGAGGTCGGAGAAGTAAAATGTTTACTACATTGGTCCTGACTCACTCCTATTTACTACATTGGTTTCAGTATCTCGATCAATCACCGTTTTGGTGTTCCTCTTCGGACCGAGGGTCTGGTCCACGAGGCGATTATAGGGGTGGGGAGGCTATTAACTCTACGTTCATGTTTTTGTCAGGTCTTGATGTACTGCACAAAATTAATAATTTCCAAAAGAGTGAAAACCTTTTACTCATATATCATTTTATATATGGGGCATCAGGTCGAGAGGCTCTTATGGTTGACCCTTATAAAATCACACGAAGGAAGGTCAAGAAAAAGACATACCAAACAAAGTATAGTACAGTATGACAGGTGAAAGCGTAGAAAGAAATAATTGAAGTATTCGTAAAAAGATATAACATTTGTAAAAATTTCGTAGAATCATCTATGTAATACACACACATAATAAAAATAGAAAGTAAACTTAAATAAGAGTAGACTTAAAAAAATAATTTCTCCGATACTTTCCAATGGATAAAGAGAAACCCAGGACTTTGTAATCATCGAATCACAACCGTCTTGGAAGAGGGGAAAGAAAGAGGAAATTGATTAAAAGTCGTCAACATCCTAACCGTCGTTCTACACACACCAAAAAAAACAAAAAAAAAAAATCGAATGAATGGCAGTAGGAAAGATGTCACAAATATAGGTAGTATTGGAAGGAGAAAAAAAGGGGGAGGAAAAGTGAATTATGGGAGAGGGAAGAGGAGACGAATTGTAAATTTTGTGTCAAGTCAAGTAGATAACAGAGACAAGAGAAAGACATCGTATATTGTGACGTCTCTCAAAAGAGAGAAAACGACGTTTTAAATATATAATTGTACAGGACGAAATGAATAAATTTTATTACACTAGTTATATATTCGGGCTTCTGAACGAGAATTATAACATCCATAAAAAACTTTTAGATCTTTTCCCTAAAGGGACCACCAGATCACCAATCCTGAGGTGTAAAGGTAACGTCCCCCGGACCCAAGGTAGGGACCAACCTCTTGATTCTAGGACGTTCGACCCACCGCACCGGTTTTAATTTTTTTTTTAGACCTTTCAATAGTAGGGGTAAAACTACCTCATTTTCCTTTAAATCGGTGTATAAATCTCTTTTACAGATAACAAATTTTATATGTTTCTAAACATGTCTAATGATGTCTTTAAACACTTCTAATCATCTCTTTTAACAACTTGTGTGTCCACTCGTTCACACGGAGTGGGACAGTCATCGATGTACTTTCTTTGAATATTTACTACATAAAGATATTACACAAATTAAAGTTTACCCTTAATAAAGTCTAATATTTGTAAAACAGGTAGTGACGACAAGACGTCAAAAACATCAGGAGGTTCAAACAAAGACTGTGTCACTATGATGGACACATAAAGAAATTTTTAAAACATTTATTAAAATGTTGAAGGAGTTAAACTTCACATCATAAAGAAATTCCTTCTGTTTAATTACGTACTATGTGTAGAAGTGATGTTGTCCTATGGTTCTTTTCTTACAAAAACTTTCTTCAGACAAGAAATTTATGACACAACGTTTTTTTGTGTGTGTTGAAGATCCCAAGTAAGTATAAATCCATTTACATGTAAAAAAAAATGACAATGAAAATAGATTTTTACACGTCTAACTCTTTTGAAACTTCCTAATGAATTTACATAGATCGGAGATAAAGTTTCTACAAAATCTTTCTTTTTTCTTTTTATAATAGTCTTATTTCATTTTCCAAAATTTTCGGGTTTTGAGAGAGAAGGTAGTAATAGTTTAACTGAAATTCAACTTTAACTAAAAAATTTTTTTATTACTTGATAAAAGTTTTCTAATCAAAAGTCCAAGTCTAAGAAAAAGAGGGATTTGAGACGGTGAAAGTAAGTTAGAATGGCCATGGTTCTCAATTGAACTTCCTCGTTCAAGAAAGTTCCATCATATATTCATTATAAAAAGACGTAATTTTATTTATAAATTAGAATGATACTTTTATCTGAAAAAGGGGGAAATCGAAAAAATGGAAGAAAGACCTCGAAAAAAGAATTGTAATGATAGAGGGATTCTACAGGAATTATGCCATTTATTTCTCTCTAATATTTGAAGATAGAGAGTGAAGTTAACAAACAAAGGGTGAGACTTAAAATTTTCTAAAAACACCTCTTAGTATATCCGTTTTCATAAACGTAATAGTCAAGGAAATAGTAAGAATAGAGGAAAATCGTATTTGTTTCCAACCTAATGGATTTACTCACTCAGAGTGTGTGTGTTTGATACCACTACAATACTATTCCACTGGTCGACAGTGAAAGTCATGGCTTTAAGGACACAGAACCCTTTGGTCAATTAAAGCCCGTCTGACTTTTTCAACCAATGAATAACTTCTCTCGTGGTTTTTTGTATGTACCCCTAAGATTCGTATACAACATGAACTAATTCATTTAACAAAATTAAAAGTATAGACCGAAAACGTTCTTTCAAACCATGTTTTCTCTAACTTACGGTTTTTATGTTTCTCAAGTCAACCCATTGATTCGATTCTCATAGTGATTTAGTGGTCGAAAGAAAAAAGGGTCACATTATTACACGTGATTCTTAACTTCTTTTATGTTGTACTTTTTATAAAAAAGAATTCGCATTTATACTTTGACAAATCGTTTTGTTCTTTACGTTTTGGTTGTATTAAAAGAGACAAATTATATAAAGAGAAAATTTGTGTGTAAATTGACTATTAGAGAAATAGCCAATTATAAACTTGTCGAGTATCGACACTTCAAAAAGTCCTTGAGGAAAAAAACTAAACTGTGTATACGAAGGATCTTTATTACTTTCCCCTTTACTGATAATCCTGAATTATACGTTAATTGGTCTAAGAAACAAGAGCTCACAATCCGACGGTGTCAGACAAGTCTTAGGAGACCTAAGTCAATCGTAAGGTCTGTTTTCATATTAAAACTAACAATCAGTTCCTTGTACTAGTTTTCTATGAGTATCCCCGTAAAAAAGGGACGACTAATAATCCGGTTTAACAACAGACTGGATACCCGACCCTAGTTCAGAGTCCTTTTCAATGATACGAAAAAACCCTACCACCCCTTCGACCCGAATCCTTACCTGGAGATCGGTTTGAGAGTTTTCCCCTTTACGAGAGAAGGAATAAACTTTCTCTCGTCTAAACTAAAACCCTTTGGTCTTTGGTCACTCGGCCCACGTTTTAAACTAAAATTTTCTTTGAAAGGAACCGTCGTTTAGTACTATTTAATATTGAAAAAATGGAACACCCCTGACCTGACCAATCTGTGGAGGTCAGACTCGTCGGGTCTCCTGGTGTCGAGAAGGAGGGTCAAGGGAACCGGTCGCAGTGTGTCGGGTCTGTGAGTGAGACACAAGTGGGCGACAGTCCAATATTTAGAAGTGGACGAACACGATAGAAATAAAAAATAGACAACGTGGCCTCAGTAGTAGAGGCAAAAGACATGGAAGTCACGTCAAACGGTGTCATCCTTGTGAAACTGACTAATTCTGAAGTCTTCGATTTATAGTGTGCTTGTTAATGTCTTGTTTTTGTTTTAGGTAAACTCCTTCGTTCAGTGAGACTTGACGTCTTTCGTCACAGTGTGTCACTTTCACTACCAGTTCAAATCTTATATACTCTTACTGGACCCTCGACCAGTGTTATGTCCGAAGGCCAAACTTGTGGTTCCACTAAGACTCAGACACCCAAACCCGATCCAGAGTCGATGTGTGTCGTCCACTAAGACCGTACTCGGTACGACGTCCGTCAATAAACGTCTTATAAAGTACACTTCTTCCTACTCACCTCGGCCCTCTGATGTTAAAATCTTTACGGAGGTCACAGGGTCGGACCCCTGGTCCACGGAACGGTTTGTAATAAAGTAAACTAGGAGATTTAGTCACCAGGGGTCGGAAAAACCGTGGTCCGTGGCTAAAGTACCTTCCGTCAAAAAGGTGTCGGACCTCAGTCACCTACCAAAGTCCCACTAAGTTCGTGTAATGTAAATAACATGTGAAGTAAAGACAACAATAATGTCGTCGAGGTGGAGGTCAGTAGTCTGTAATCTAGGACCTCCAACTCCTGGGGAACGACATTTATTAGGACACTCATTCTGAACCAAAGGTAAAATGTCTCCCTCTGCACCTCGGAATCCCTCTCACTTACTGAACGGAGTCGAGTATGTAGTCTTGAGACCTGAAGCTTCACTTAAGTCATTAGAAATACGGTGTGTCATAACCGGGGAACTCTCGATCTTGAGAATTCTTGTTGATTTCGTTTTTCTATTAAAACTGTTTACTAAAGAGGGTGGGAAATAATTTTTGGGTCTTTGATGATTGTACTGACAGTGTGAAAACTACTCAAAATATCAGACACCTGTGACTAAAACTCTTGACGGGTGAAAGGGATTTTGAGTAAAGGATCGGGTGAGGAGGAAGGAAGACAGGAAAGAATGTTCGACACGATTTCATGAAGCACCTAGGGAAGTAAGAGGAGTGAAACGAGACCAAAGATCTTTTCAAGTAACAACACGTACCGAAGACTGTAACAATCACTCTACCAGGTGAAAATAGAACGTATCTCCTCTCATTCTTCGGGAAAATAGAATTTCCAAGATTACACGGTACCGTATCGGTATTTTTGGTGGGGTTAATGGACGGTTTATTGTTTCGGTCCTAGAGGAGTGGTAATTCACAGATGGGGTCCGAATCACGGTGGTTTGGTGTCAGGGAAAGACCGGAGGATATCAGTGGTAGGAGAGACTTCCCAGTGTCGAACGGTCCGGAGACGGTGACTGGACAGTCAATGAGTCTGAAATTTGGGGTCTCACTAGACAACTGGACACAGAAACTGACAAAATTAACCAATTAAACATTCTAAACTGGAGACTATAAACGATTGAAAAATATCCCTCAACATAAACATTGCCTTCTTCTCTTCTTATTTTTTATAATCAAAATTTTCACCGGATACACTGACGAAAAGATTTTTCCATAAATTACGAGAATCATGAAACCGAATAGAGAAACTTTATTTCGATTATGTGTCCTAACGGAAGTGTAACAACATGAGACGGAAAGGACTAACTATTAACGTAACAGAATCTCGGATCTGCAACAATTATAATCGATTTTGATGAACCGACGAGATAATCTTCAAGGAAAAAAAACAGTTTAAAAGAGTTTGTACAAAGACGGAACGTTCCTCGGGGTCCATAAATACTCCACTACCTCATGGATTCTCCGGAATAAAACACCTGTGTAATGTCTTTTTTTTTTATTAAGCCCCCCTAATTGAAGGGTCGAAGAAATAAATTTTTTATTGAGGTATTCTTCAGTAACAGATAGAGACCCGTAAGGGCAATAAACGATAGTAAATTCGGTTCCGTCGAGAAACCAAACGAATATAGGGTCCGAAGGACGTACACATTGGATTTATAGGGGTTAGAACAGAGGTTGTCCACCTGACCCACGTCACACTACCACCGACGCTACTCACCAAAGTGGTTCAAACACACCCCCAGAGAGGTCTTTACCGCCTTTCACTTCTAATGTAGACATGTTTGACACGTTTCTTCGTCCCCGGTCTGTCGGGTCCCGGTCGCGGTGGGGGAAGGAAGTATTACTCGATGTTTGATGGTCACCTCCTAGAATTTCTCTGGTCAATCGTCTGCGACCCAACCAAACCCTGTGCCCCCTTTTGCCTGGTGTGACTCTGGCATCAGTAGTTCATCTCACCAAATCCAGGTGAGCCTTACAACGAAGGTTTCTACTTGCCGGAAGACCCTTTCAGGAGAGTCGACTGAAGAGACGCGTACCTACACCCTGGGCGCAAGAGACAGACGTGAGCACACGATTCCCACAGACGGAACCAGATCGTCGACCCCAAAGTCATGTACAGAGGAGACTCCAGGAAACAGTGTAATTCCGGTCTGTGACCTCGAGGTCCCACCGTCCAACCGTAGTAACGCAACCACACGAGCGTCCCGAACATTCTCACAAAATCCCGGTCAATTATGATCAATCTCCAAGCGCCGGTCGTGACAACCCTCCATGACTGACGAACCTAGAGGAATCAATCCCGTCACCCTCCTCAGTCTCCTGGTCGAAGGAAGGTGAGACTGGACGAAAACTACGGACCGTCCAGGTCGAGCCTCTCCTGGTCCTGCTTGTATCAGGACAATCTCCGGCACCCTTCCCCCGGACCGGACATCTGGAGGCGAGGCACACGAACACACATGGTTCTCCTTTTGGGGTTCACTCCCCGTCTAGTGGGGTAGAAGGATTCCCCTCCTCTCATCGTAGGTCAAGTCTTTAGACTGATCTAACCTAAGACCCTTCTTCTTAGAACGGTTTCCGTTCGTCGGAAAAAACCGAAACTCTTCAGAACAACGGAACCCAGACGTAAATCTCTTCTCGTCCATGCACCTAGGTCCGAAGACGTCGTCGTCTCTGTCACTCAGTCTTACAAAGTGACTCGATCGCCACGTACGAAAAGCCCCTTTGGAAGTAACTGTTCACATGGTCCACGGTGGTCCGAAGTCCGTACCGGTGGTCGTTTTGGTCGTTTTGTCGAAAAACGGAACGTCGGGACGGGGTGACAGACCAAGGTCCTGACCGTCAACGACTGTCTCCGGCCGGTGCCCGCGATAGGGCATCGGGGTACCGAAGGAGGCTCCTCAACCCGTATCTCATGGAGACCACTGCTTCAACAAAATCATTAGGTAAAAATTTTTTTCTTTTTTCCTGAACAAAAATGAAAAAAGATTTACAGAGACTGATGACTGACAAGATATTTATCTAATAAAAAGGAAAAAATTATATGTATATACTTATATATTTATATATATATAAATGGTAATGGTCGTCGAACACTGCCTCAGAGTCGTAGTCTTTAGGTAAACCCCCGAACGAAAGAGAAGAACGAAAAATATTTCTTCAGGGTGCGGAAGGAACATCATGTACCTCAATCGTGAAGGAAGAGGTCGGAGCGCACTGGTCTAGCAGGTAGAACAAAACAGGTCTATCTATTAAGACAAAGGAAACACACAACCCCGAGCAGGGACACACACCCCTGGGACTAGCACGACATAGACGTCACCACTAAGACAAACCAAGACGAGGCAAGACAAACACTTTCAAACTTTGCTGCCACGACACAACAGGAGGAAGGACAACACAAGACAGGAGCACCTCCACAATCCCTGCGAGAATAATCTTCCCCTGAGAGAAAAAAGAAATTCCTGTTCTTTCTGGGTGGTTTGTTCGACTTTTACCACAAAGTAGAAGTGATAGGACACAGGGAAATAAAACCCAACTTTTATACACCAAACCGAATATTTAGGTAGTCAAAAGGAAAATTTCCCCCCTCGTTCTACCCGGGTCTCTTGTCGATTAAGAGAGCAGGAGGGAAAAATTTCTTTACAGAAGATCATTGATCTTCGCTTTACATGACAGCTCAGTGTCAAACTCACCCATACTCTAAATTGAGTTTTCTGGAAGGAATTTTTTTTGGAAAGGACATTTTAGGTCAAAGACCTGCACGAAAGAGACATCAAGGATAATGGTTAGAAAAGCAGGGAGAAGGGGACCATAGTATTTTAGAACTCACAATTCAAGTAGTCACAACTGCACGTACCTAGAATTACAAAGTAGAGTTCACATACATACTAAATTCTAAAGTAACCTTTAATGTTCCATTGATAAAGGTATTCAAAAGTAAAACCATTACATGTATTTCTATAATGAATCAATTCTTAAAGTAGACCAATATCTTCTTTCGTGTTAAAAAAAAAAAAGGAAAACCAGAAGAGACATTTTCGGAAGTCTGTGAACATCCAATTTTTAACTAACGTCAGAAGTCACTACCGACGGACCTTGTACGAAATATTTTGTGGAAAAGGGAAGTCGACAGTCGTCTCCCTGTATACTCCTACGACTCTTTCTACCGAGTCCCCGAAACGAAGAACCTCTCACCCTCTATCCCTCTCTCCCGACAAATCCTTTACTAAATACAGGTGTTATGCCGTAAACGGACGTACAAACTGGACTCTTTCAGCGTTCCGTTAGAGGGTTGGTACTTATCGAAGGACAAGTACAAGTCTGTAAAACTTTGGATTTATATAGGAAATTAACTATGACACCCTAAAAGACATAATTAAACTTTCAGTATCCTTAAACGAGACTGAAAACTGGTAAATCTGACTCCGACTCTTGTCTACTCACTTTAATCAAATTTCTTCTTCTTTTTATGTATTTTACACATTAAAACGTTAATCACCTAATTCTAAGTAGACAAATTTCTTTACGACTATGAGATTATATTTTGAAAAGTGAAGCTCCTTCTATGTATAAATGTCGAATTTGGGTAAGACGTCCCCACATCGTACAGTTTAATTTTGAACTAAATTTTACAAAGAAGTGGGAACGACAGAGGAGGTTCAGTGTTAAGAAGAGGTAACTATGAAAATTGAAAGAACAACATTATTAAGAAAGTTTCCGTAAAGAGTGATACAAGTGATATTTCGTAAAACCGCTTCTAATATCTTCCCTTCTACTTTTAGCCATCGGGTTCTCATCTAGGAGCCGGGGAACGTGCACCCTGGTGTCGAGAGGGCACCAGGGAGGCCACCACAACCGGAGTGACGGACATCACTGGTGTCGTCTCGGGGCACCTCCGGAACGGCCCGCCGGTCAGGGGTCGAGAGACACTGAGCCTGGACCCGAAGCACCTCACTGTCGACGACGTGCAGAAGGAAACCTATTAACTTTACAGTTTGCACTTTGGACACCAACGGACACTACATGAAATTACTAGTTTTACGGTCACTCCCGACTGGGTACTCGGTTCTTGCCAAAGTGGACACGATAAGAAGAAATGGAAATAGAAGTTGTACACAGACTCTTTATACAAACAAAGAGAATTAGAAATTTAAGACTACGTTAAGACACCGACATCCTCTTTGAGGGATGACCAGCTATGGAGCTAAGACATCATGTAAATACACTCTTGGTCGGTCACGAAAATGCACCCCCCCTACTCTCCCTTTTGACGCTTTCGCGACGAAAGTTTCCCACCTACTTGGTGAGATTTCTCTTTCACCTTTCAACTTTACCTTGAACTTTTAACACCTTTTTGCTTCCACTTCAGGGTGTGTATCGGCCCAAGTCATTTCCAAATATATACTTGATCGAAAAGTATACACACATTTTTCAATGAAAACGTCATTATATTTAAAAATTTTTGTCCGTAAACCAAGCGAAAAAAGGAAAACTTTAGGGGGGGAAAAAAAAAGTTTAATAGTTTCGAATAGAAATGAAACCTATACCCACACGGCACCGTCAATCGTAAATGGTGTCCTCTTCCTTTCTTACCTATAATTACATAGACCCCAACCGCAGAAGAGAGCCGGATCTGGCATAGGTCAGTGGTGATACGTTGCTGGCTTACTGCACGTGACCTTTTCCTACACTGTCCACAAGTGTCGGTGTGGGACGAGTCAGAATGAGAACGTTATGAGGTTCTACAGGTTTGTCCTTACAGAAAACATTTGGAGTTCTGGATAACTGATATGGGAATGTATAAATAAATGGGCAATCACTCTGTGAATTTATATTATACCTGAGAGAAAATGGTCCCAAAAACCACCACGGAATACTTTTCATGTTGAACTAAAGAACAAAAAACTCGTACAGAACGTAAATAAAAACAAAAGACCTTTTTTTTTTATGTATACCAATAAACGTAATGTAGATTTTTTTATTTTCGAAACACACACTTGAGTCCGGGGGACGAGACAGTAAGTGTAACCACCGTTGAGAGTTCCCATTGATTCGGTTCGATTTAACACCAATAACATAACTACTGGACTCTCGGTGAGAATTGGACACGTAAACGACAGAGATTTCTTGACCGGAGTTTAAATTGAAGTGGTCACCACACTAATTGGACCATCAACAGAAGTCTTTCACACTTCATCTTCACTAAGGACGTCTAAAGTTGAAACAATGGTCACTACTGGTCGTCTGTAAAGGGGTGGCGACTAAGAGCTCGGCCCATGGGGAAACGTCGGCCGGTTAGTATCGTCCCTTTTACTTCTATCCGGGAAAAGGGAAACCGGAGGAACATGAATTTTGATCAAGTTTGACATTTCAATGAAGTCTCTTATCACGAGCTAAAGAGAAACGGTTCCAATGGTCCAGTGCATCCACGTTCCCCGACTAGTAACTACTTTTTCCGAGACGAACGTCACTTTAACCTCAACTTCACACACTGATATATACACAACCCCTCATCTTAATCACCGTTCTTCCGTTCAGATCAATATAGGTGAACCTTTTCTTAAAGCGGTTCTTTCTGTCGTCTGTGTACTTAGAAACATTCAGACTGTAAATTTTTCTCTACACCTCAGGAGGGTCAAGTCTGGCGCAAAAAGCACCCCGGAACCGTGACACCAACTATTGTCACACGACTTCTAGGTCTTGGAGAAGTGCCCCATGAATTAGAAATTGACCCTTCAGAGTGCACTATGTCCCTGGTTTCCCGTGTCCTCTTGGGTACGTTCCTGACGTAAGACACTGATTCACTACAGTCCTAAAGAGTTGAGAAGAACGGTGTGAAAAATTTCACACAAAAATGAGACCCGAAAATCATCCCTCCTTCTAAAGGATAAAGGTATGTTACTTCAGGGCACTTTTAAGAAATGATCCACTCCTAAAAAGAGAGTGTCGTAGGGACCTCGGTCCTACATACTAGAACAATTACGTTTCCCCCAATTATTCTTTCCGTGGTGTCCTTCGGACTTTCTACACAACCCCAAGGTCGAACATCATTCCTTGAGACCACTCAACGGTCCTTGTATCCCTACCTGAGTCTCAGAAGACATCAAATTTGTTGGGAGAAGGTGAGAGGACGGGGGGTGTTGGTTTTGGTTGTTCGTTTTTGAAGTTTTCGGGTCTACTCCCGAAATCGTAATGTATTCTCTCTTACAGTCTAAATCCTTACATGATTAAACTCACAATCGCGAAACCCGACGGAAGAGAATCAATGAACCGAAAAGGCTCAGGTAAAGGATGATACATACCCAATCAAGTCAACCTATGTTTCTACCTCAATGGAGCGGGGAACTCCTCCCTCCATTCTGTAGCTAAAAATTCCAAAAAAAAAACAAACAAAAAACAAAAATGTTTTGAATTTTCCTTAAAACCTGTACAGATTGAAGTGTGACTGACTATCTTTATAGATAAGTCCATATCTTTATAGATAAGGACTCCCTCTTATAGGACACAAATCTCTTACATTCAGAACTAGGGATGCAGGTATAATCTCGTGTCGGTCAAAAGTGAAGTAAACCCAGATTTCAAACGTCTCTAGCAGTGGGTGAAGATTAATAAGGGATTCCGGCTATAGGGCGACACGGTTAGCCTTTCTACTCTCGTAGTTTGTGTAAAGTTGTCTGGATTGGGGTTGGGGAGGGAGGAGGACTCAACCATGGACACGACATGACTCAGCACACGTTGAGAAGCACTGGGGTGCCTGACATCGGGTGGTCCGAGACAGGTACCCTGAAGGGTCCGTTCTTATGACCTCACCCAACGGTAAGGAAGAGGTCCCGTAGAAGGGCTGGGTCCCTACTTTGGGTTCAGAGGACGTAACCGTCCGTCCAAGAAATGAAGGTCTCGGTGGACCTTCGGGGGACTTTCCCATGGACCGGAATCACTCTTTAGGTGGGGGAGAGGGAATCGGGAGAGGTATGACCCGTCGAGGGACGGCTCCGTCGTCCGGTGGGTCCGGGACCGTCATAGGTCAGACGACCGGCTTGGTACGGTAGGAAAGATAGACCGTAATTCGAAATACCAGACAAAAAAGAGGTAGAGACCGGAAGGTCCCGGAGTAGGACCGAGTTCAAGCCGGTCGACTACAGTAGAGACGACTTATGACGACTCGTGTACGGCAACTAGCCAGCGGACGACTGTGTCTCGTCCCGTCGTCGGGGAAGACGAGAAATTCTGTGACGTCGGGAACCAGAGAGTAGGTCAGGTGTGGGGTGGGCGGAGAGGGGTACCGTCTCCGGTAGGATATTGCGTCTCTTTCGGCTACGGTTACCCTCTCGAGAGTCGAGGGTAGTGAACAGGTAGGTCGTCGTAGACAGAACCCTGTCCACAGAAAGGAGTCCGTTGTTCTGACACATCCGTTTGCTCGGTCAGCCACTCTGGGCAGGGTGGAAGGAGGGATCTCTGGAGTGAGGTAGTCAATGGGGGAGGAGGTCGTGCACTTGAGTCTCCAGAGGGAACTTGGACGGAAGGAGGAGGCGAGAGAAGTAGGAAGGAAACGTCGGTTCGGGGTAGACAAAGGAGACGAAGTAAAAGTTTAGGGAGGAGGTAGCTAACGTCAGACCTGGAATGAGAGGTGTAAGGTGACTCCTACGAGTGACTTCAGCAATCACTGACACACAGCGGTTCACGTCACCTGTGCAGTGAGGTATGGGCTGTGACTTGTGGACACGCAAGGGAAAATTGTTCAGGAGGCAGTCGAAGAACCGGTGACGACAGAGGATGACCAAAAAGAGACGTCGACGAGAGATAGTCAGAAAAGACAAATGGAAAGGCTGTCACAGTAGTCTCCGAGAAGGACATAGAGGAACCTACGGGAGCAAAGAGGGGGACGGAGGGTGGCTGATTACGAATTAAGTCAACAAAGTTATAGTCAGAGTGGACGGGGTCGAACAAAATGAGAAATTAGTCTGACCATTCTAAAGTGAACACAAACAAAATTAGTGAAGTTTGAGGAACACGGTTTTGGACTTGAATGGTGGAAGGGTAGTGGTTCGGCCAAAGAGATAAGGGAAGGGTTTTCTTGTCGGTCTTAAGACACACGGTAGGATTTAGGAACGACTGGCGAACGAAGGCACAGGTTACTCTGCCAGTGACTTGGGAAGTCTGAGCAGACGTAGAGGAGACAAGGGGAGCCCGTCGTAGTGAACTTCGAGAGTGGTGAGCTGAACCTAAGGGTACGACCAGTAATCCGACTAGTGATCAAGTAGAAGGTTTAAAGATGGTCTTATTGGTGAACGGACCACCGAGTCTACCATTTCTTAGACGGGTGTTCCGTCCTCTGGGACCAAACTGGGGGTCCAACCCTTCTAGGGGACCTCTTCCCTTACCGTTGGGTGAGGTCATAAGAACGGACCTCTTAGGGGTACCTGTCTCCTCGGACCGTCCGATGTCAGGTGTCTCGGTGTTTCTCAGTCTGTACTGACTCGTTGATTGCGAAAAGTCAAAAGTTTGACAGACATTTCTCGGCTATGTAACTGGCGTGACAGGATTCCTTGGACGGCCACAAATAGTTTACGCAGACGGAGGTACGTGGGAGTCAGGGACGCGAAGAGTGTGCACCTGCAAGTAGAGGAAGTTGTACAACCCGAGGACAGAGACGGAACGACAGGGTCGAGAGTAAAGACTCTACACTCGCATCCACGACGGAAAAGTCTCCGGGATGAAACACGGCGAGGGAGCACCCCGAAACATCGTACGTTGTTCTAGCAAGTATTTAAGACGGTCCCGTTCCTGAAACAAGGGACCCTGGTTCTTACCGCAGGACACATCTCATTTACAGGCTATTTATTGAACTCGTCTACGTCAAAGTACGGAGACAAGGAGGGACCTACACACACGCACGAGTCAGCGAAGTCGGCACAGGCTGAAGAAACACTGGGGTTCCTGACATCGGGCGGTCCGAGGAGACAGGTATCCTAAAGGGTCCGTTCTTACGACCTCACCCAACGGTAAAGGAAGAGATCCCCTAGAAGGTCCGGGTCCTTAGTTTGAGTACAGAAGACGTAGAGGACGTAATCGTCCGCCGAAGAAATGGTGATCGCAGTAGACCCTTCGACCTGTCAGTGGGAGTTATAACAGGGGACACAGACCCGACGGGACAGGAGTAGTTGGGAAAGACGAGGTGTGGAGGAGAAAGAAGTTGTAGATCGTGTGGGACTTAGAGACGACTCTTCAGAAAACCCAGTGAGGAGAGGAGGACTAGACTGAGTCTACAGGAAAGTGCCTCGAGACCACTGTAAATCTGTATGTCGAAGGGTTTCACACCAAGGGCCTAGGCGTCGTAGTCATAATGGACCCTGAAACAATCTTTCCGTCTAGGAACCTGGAGTAGGACCTGGAAGCCTCAGTCTTTGAACCTCGTCCCGACTGCTGGACGCAAACCTGCTCGGACGTCCCCCAACCTACAGACGACCGCCACCTCTTGGCAATCTGACAAAGTAGTAGTCCCGGAGACATACAGGTCCTACTTGCGTTATGGATCTCACCCTAATAACATTTCTGGAAGGGATGTCTCTTGACTCTAGGTAGAGGATACTAGAAGATGTCGTTAGGACTGAAAAAACTCCCATACTTCGACCAAGGTGACGGAAACGAACCATCGGGAAGTTGTCAATTCCTGACGGCAGTAAAGATGAAGGACTGGAAGTGGGAGGTAGAAGACTACATCATAATTAAGAAAGGGTACACGACACTGAAACGGAAGTTTAACTTTGAGTGACCTATATTAACTTGTTTGAGGTCACATGAAGTGTGGGTAGAAATCACGGATATAAGTCTCGTACTTATTCGATTAAGTACTTATTCGTACTTAATCGAAAGTTGGATGGTAAGATTTTCACCTTGACTCACATATCAGTGGGGTTGTTCCACCTCAAGTGCCACTGACACGGTTCCAAGATAACATCTCGATCTCTACCTGTCACCTTTGGTTCCTACCGGGTTTATGTGAGAGGTAGAGTTTCTTGGACTCTCGTTAAGACACTTCACCGAGGTAGATTAACTTAACCACAAAGAGTCGGTACCACTGTGTAAGCTTAGTAGACCTCTCGAGTGAGGTCTGGTCAACCTAGTCTCATAGGGTCTCATCCCCGAAAGGTCCACCGAGTCACCCATTTCTTAGGTGGACGGTCAAATCCTCTGTACCGAAACTAGAGGGTCAGCCCTTTTGACCCAAACAAGTCTAAACGTAAAAGATCTGGGTTCGTAATCCTGAAAAACTTTTTTTCGAGGGTCCTCTAAAAATTATTACGTCGGTTTCAACTTATAGTGTCAAGATTTACGTACTTTTCTTTGGTCACCAAAAATCTTGACACATATTATTCCTATAAAATGTATGAAAGCGTCAACACTTTTACACGGGTCTGGTCGTGTGCATTGGTAGTGACTACAGTAATTGAACTATTACTTTTAACTACCTGGTAGGATAATAAAAGGGAAATATGGAACATCGCCCGAAGGGACCATCGAGTATACCATTTCATAGGCGGACGTCATGCTCTCTAGACCAAATCTAGGGACCCAACTCTTTTAGGAGACCTTCTCCAGTACCGTTGGGTAAGGTCATAAGAACGGACGTCTTAGGGGTACCTCTCTCCTCGGACCACCCGATGTCAGGTACCCCAGAGTTTCTCGTCCTGTGTTGACTTGCTGATTCGTGTACGGAACATCATAGATTAAGTTTCAACGGAGGTAAGAGAGGGGTCCGATAAATTTTCATAGAGATCAGACGAAAGGGAGAACATCAAGTACTCAATTGTCGTTGTCTTGGAGAGAGTCTCGAAGGAGGGACTCTACCACAGAGGCCTTCACTACTCTCTCGTAACCACAGGTAGGGTATCTGTTTCGATAAAAGGAGACTCTTAGAAAGTGCGACCACAAAGAAGTGGATACAAAGCGACAGATTAAGAGACGGTTTATGTCTAAAAAGAAGTATTTGTCCGATTATAAATGTTTTTAACCCCCGCTTTTTGAAGAAACAAAAAAATTTATTATGTACGGTTAAACAGAATTCTTGATGATCTTCCTTCTTTATTTTTAGTAGAAGCTACGGGTTTACTGGTGTAATTCCAAAATAGGTTTTCCTTTTTTATCTGAAGTCATTTAAATGAAAGTCTGTCGAGAGACATAGATAAATCCATACGATAGATATCTATGCACGAGGAAATGTATTTACTCCAGTATGAGGTGTATCACGAAAAACTGAACGAAGAAAATGAATTATCGTTGTAAATATATACTGTTATTTACATCTAAACATAACAAAAATTACCGATACATCAAAACGTAAGTTACTTTAGAATTACTAAAATTACTCAGTACATATAGCTCCTACAATAAAGAAACAGAATGTAACGTTTTAAAACTGGTGAATAGTAACCAGAAAGCTGGAATAAATATAAAAAAAATTATCTGTAACAATTTAGAGTACGGTATTTACATTGGAGAAATTAAAATACTAAGGACTAAAAGGACTGTACGGACCTTACTGAGAGAAGTTGTTCTATTATTTTTATGGAGGTGCTAAAACGAAACACGAAAATATCGAAATAAGAGATATGATTTAAGAACAAGGAAGAACTTCATGAACCACCCTCCTCACGGTTCAAAGAAATCTAATAAGGAGAGAACCGATGTAAAGAATCTTTACAGAATGTCTCGGGTGTAAGTGAGAACTTTCATAACTTCGTAGATGGGACGCACAGAAGCACACACATTTACACCAGTAGAGTTTGGAGATGACGGCACACACACACACACACACACATGTACATTGCGTGGGTGACGTAACCGCGAGATAGCGACCCATCGTTATAATACTGTTTGAAGCGTCACATTTCGTCGTGGAGATACTGGACGGTCAAAGACACCCCTCTCAGTCCCGGTCCGAGACGAACCAGGAGACGAACCCCTAGAGTGACTGACAGCAGCACTACGGCAATCTTCGACCGACCTCTTCCTAGTGAAGGTTCGTGTGCACCGACAACACAAATTAAGGACACCCGACAGTCTGACTCCCGATTCACAGGAGGACAACCGACGTAGGAGTCGAGGACCCGAGTGTGCGAAGGGTTGCCCCGGTGAACAAAGGAGTTTCCGTCGTTTTCTCCCTCTAGTGTCTCCGGCACTAGGGGTCCTCCGTCCCCAGCGGTCCGAGACAGACAGGGGGAGTATCAGGGACACTCAGTTTAGGACTAGCTTAAGTGTACCATCGTGGGCTCCTCCCTTCGAACTGCTTGAGTGAGATAAGTGCAGTCTAAACCTTTCTCTTCCTATCACCGAAACAAAAAGCTTATAAGTACTTTTCTTTTCGTCATTGGAAAAAGGGGACCTGATTTACAAAGAATCTGGAGGAGTCAAACTCTAGTAATATTGATGGGGGACCGTAAGTCGTCTTGTTTTGAAAGGACACAGAATCTCTTTGTCTTTAGAGGCTTAGAGTAGTTCAGAAAAAGATGCCAAGTCTCAAGGAGCTGGGATGACCATCAAGAGACGACTTGTGCGAGGTTTACCAAGCATAGGAAAAATTACAGATACGTCTCGTAAGAAAACTAGAAATTTAGTGTTAAGACCTACTTCTTTAGAGTGGAGGATCATAAAAAATTAAGTATTCTAAGTGTCATGTGCATTACTTCTCAGAAACGTTTAAACAAAGGAGAGACATGTAGAAAAAGTGAAGACATCGGAGTACGAAGACCTCTGACAGTCGTTTTTAAGGATAATAAAGGGTAAGGGCTCGAGGTAAGTCTCTATACCTTTACTCTCCTAAGAGAGTAGAACCTTTAATGAGAGGAAAATAGAAAGGGAAAGTAGGATTCTCAAAGATAAATCAAGGATCCTTACCATTCAACTGTCGAATCATTTAACTAAAGAACTATACTCTTTCCTATTCCAGTCTTTCCTCTGACCTTCGTCTTAAGTCTCAAAATTTCGTAGAGTAGGGTCTAAACATTTACTTATTTATTATTAAGGAAAGATTCCACCATTCCAGAGACTATGACTTTCCGTCAAGGAAGGATATGTAGGTGAATGGGTACCACCCAAGTGGGGAGTCGCCTAGTCCCGATCGACGTACAACACAACGAAAAGAAAGGACCTTTTTCAAATTATAGGGGGACGTGATCCGAGATACCGATAGATGGATGAGATAGATAGATACATGATAGATTGATGTAAAACAACAAGTCAACGATTCAACACAGGCTGAGAAACGTTGGGGTACCTGATGTCGTACGGTCCGAGGGGACAGGAAGTGACAGAGGACCTCAAACGAGTCTAAGTACAGGTAACGCAGCCATTATGATAGATTGGTAGAGTAGGATACAGTGGGGGGAAGAGGGAAACGAGAGTTGGTAAGGGTCGTAATCCCGCAAAAGGTTACTCAGTCGAGAAGTGTAGTCCACCGGTTTTTATATATGTATCTATAGATCTATTTATCTATCTTTGATCCATAGAGATCTATCCAGAGGATTGAGCACAAAATCTCTATGTATCAGGATTCTAAAGGTCCGGAGGATTGTAGTCGAAAAGTTACGAAGACGAGGGTTATCTACCATAGATTTGGTAAGGAGTTTCTATCGATTGGAAACGTACTTTTAACATAGACCCTTTATAATACACAGTTATCGGTTCAAGGTAGAAAAAGTAAGATTATAATACTTAATTCGATGGTAACATATTATTTACTCACAAATGATTCGTTTCTAAAAAGGTGAAACACTCTAACGACGTCAACACGTCCTCCACAGTTCCGACACCCCTTACCACTCACCCGCCCCCACCCCCATCCTCCCCTTTGTACTACCAGACTCAGGTGTGTTTTAAGGGTCAAAGGTTCCATAAAGAAACGATTCGACATAAAAAGGTCTCAACAGAGACGTAAGAGAGACCAAACGTCTCTCCCCTCCTTTCTCCCTTTTAACTAAAGTAAGATTTCTTCCTCTCTCTGGACCATTGATTCCAGATATACTTCCTTCCTTGTCATCTATTCTTCATCACAATCCTATAAAACCACCCGAATCTCTTCTTCGACCTGATTTTGCACTTTTTAAGGCCTGGGTAGAATGTCTGTGACTCCATATTTTACACGAGAGACAAATCGGAGAGAAAAGTTCAGTAAGGAAGTTACCCGAGTTGTCTGTGACGAAACTTCCACTATTTTCGTCGACTCCAGGTTAGGGGTCGTAGGTGTCCGAGACCAGGTCTCTCGTCTGGCACTTGGGCTTCTGGCCTCCTTGTCCCGACCCAGGAGTCGGCCTTAGAGCCCGTCTTACTTCCGACCGACACTCTTGGTCTCACCTCGAGGATGGCCGACTTTGGGGGAGGTCGGTCGGACGGACTCCCTCTGTCTTTCCTTTGGACAGTACACCCTTCTTGGGGTGCCCATGTTTCTTTTTATTCATGGTACTTACTCATCACTCGTTAGGCGCAAGTTCACCGTGTTCCCTTTCGGTGTAGGACAACAAAGGAATTTCGTGGTCGTAGTAAGTGTCTCGTCTTTCGGTCGTGTCGAAATTTTGCGGGAGTCTGACTTTACCCCGAAGGGACCAACGCGACCACCATTTCTTGGGTGGACGGTTACGTCCTCTACACCCAAGTTAGGGACCCAACCCTTCTTTGGGACGTCTTCCTTTACCGTTGGGTGAGGTCATAAGAACAGACTTCTTAGGGTACCTGTCTCCTCGGACCGCCCGATGTCAGGTACCCCAGTGTATCTCAGCCTGTGCTGACTCGCTGAAGTAGCCTTCCCTCCCCGACATTCCGAAGTCGAAACAATCGAAGTAATTGAAAATGATTGCCACATACACGGGGACGACCTATTTCGAGTCCAGAGTCCCCCTCTGTACTCGAGTCTGGGATTGACACATAGAATCACCCAAACCGTAGAAACCCTGAGGAGAACCTTCGAACCAAAGAATGGATATTTAGTCCCTACCCCGACCAGAAGGACCACCAGTCAATCCCGATTACTTCTTTATACAATTTAAAGGGCCGTGCTCCGGTAACGACGGTTGTGCCTACCGAAAGACACCCCGACTCTTTTTATAGATATTGAGTAAGTTCATAAGGTTCACAGACGACTCACCGGGCTCATGAGACTCTCAGAAGACACAAGTCCTCTCCCGGCGCGTGACGGAATTAAAGTAAGGTCACCACGATCCAGACCTGAAATGAGGGACGGGGAGTCTTGACCCTCCTACCAGTGAGAGCCTTGCCGACCACAACGACCCTCTGTCTGAGACCCATCCAGTCCATCTACCCCTTCCTCGTCCGTTAGAGAGAAGAGATAGCTCTAGTCGACACCTTCTCAGTCTCGACTTCCTTTGGTTCTCTACTGGGTCAGAATAGGAGAATAAAGTGTATACTCTTTGTCCCCGGTCTCTCTACCTTATCTACCGGTTCCAGTAGTCTAACTCCTGACTTACAAGGACAAGACAGAGTCCCATAGGTAACAAAAATAGTGTGGTTTTACACGAGAACGGAGTAAAAGAAAAATAAAAAATAGTAATTTTTTTTATACATAAATAAATCGGTGTGGCCCAGAATCAACGTCACACACCTTAGAAATCAACTTCGTACACCCTAGATCAAGGGACAGGTCCCTAACTTGGACCCGTGGAACGTAACGCACGAGTCTCAGAATCGGAGACCTGGTGGGTCCTCCAGGGAGTAAAAGGCAAATACGGGAAGGAAAGACGGAAAAGGAGGTGTGACTAGCGGAACGTCCGGAGTTACGGGACAAGGTTGTCAGTGAAGAAGTCCGAGGACGGACCATCAGAAGTCCGCGCTTGTATCTTGAGGAGTTGACAATTTTAGAAGTAGCTACCTTTGGCTCTCGACTCAGTCGTCGAGTCTCGGTGCCGACCTCGTTTGTGTTGGATCGACCAGTCGTCCCGAGCCTCAACCCCCTCAGTCCTCCAGTAAGGCCTACGAGACCGGACTACCCCGACAACTCACGGACCTCCCGCAGGTCTTTCCTTTGTCACCCACCCCAGTCTTCACTCCTACGGAACCTTTCTACTTTCCCAAACACGAATAACGAGAACCTCTCCTTTCTCGACTCGTACCGAAAGTCTATCTCAAAGTTTACATTCTGGTCGACATTGTGGAGGAGGGACTCCTGTCTTGTTCGTTATTCCATTGTCGTCGGACTCCCAAATCCGATGTCTCCAAAGACTGAAACCGACGGGTCCTCTCAATGAGTCCCCCTCGAGATTTTAGGGAGTCACAGGTTCTATAGGGTCCTGTCAAGTCGACTTAGAAGCCCAACCCTCAACCCGGAACCACTGAAAAATTGTAAAGGGCCCACCAAGGACACCAGTCGGGTACCGACTCCTGTATGCGATTCCCACTTCCATTTAAAGGAATTCACGATTCTCAACATACTAAATCCTCTCCTGGGCAAACAACAATAAAAAGCCAGAGATTCAGTACAGACTGAGAAATGCTGGGATACCTCACGTCGTGGGGTCCGAAGGGATAGATCGTGGTAGAGGGTCTCGAACGAGTTAAAACACAGGTAGCTCAGTCACTACGACACACTAGACTGGAAGGAGGGACCTTTACTACAGTCGTCTATTGTCTGAGAGTCGAGACACCTACAAATCCTGTCTCGGACTCAATCTCGGTCCAAAGTTCCAACCTCAAGGAATCCGACCCGGGTCTGACATGCAAATATACATACGATTGTTACCTCATAAAGAGTTGGTGATTTTTCTTATGTAAACTTAGTCAAGATTACTCTACCTACTTTGACCTCGGCTAATATGTTTCACTTCATTCGGTCTTTCTTTTTGTGGTTTTAAATCTTTTTACCATTACTGTCGTTTTCTCTGTGTCTACATGTCTTTCCTGAAACCCTGAGACTCCCTCTCCTTCTCCCACCCTACTACACCCTCTTACCGTAACTTTGTACATATGATAGTACATTCTTTGCTTAGCGGTCAGATACAAGCTATGTCCTATGTCCTACGAACCCCGACCACGTGCCCCTACTAGGTCTCTCTACTATACCCCACCCTCCACCCTCCCCCCAAGTCCTAACCCTTGAGTACATGTGGACACCGCCTAAGTACAGTTACATACCGTTTTGGTTATGTCATGACATTTCATTTTATTTCATTTTTCTTTGTAATTTTCTTTTTTTTCTACATAACTTGTATCCATCGGTCATTCGAGACCCTCCCGTACCGGTGGGTGAGGTCCTAAGAACGACCCCTTTAGGGTACCTGTCCCTTCGGACATCCCGACGTCAGGTCCCCAACGTTTCTCAGTCTGTACTGACTCGCTGATTTGTTGTTTGTCGCTGTCGGGGAGACATTACTATGTCGAGTTGTCCACTAAGGTGTCGTCAGTCGCGACCGTAGCGAAAGGTCCCCTCCTGTGACACGAGGACACAATCCACAGAAGGGCAACCGTCCGGGAGGTGCTTTTCGTGACGTGTAGACTGTGAAAGGGAAACGGGACTTTCGCGGGTCTCGTCGTAGTACGGACCCCTAGGAATGTAACCTCGAAGGGACCACCGAGTCTACCAGTTCTCAGACGGACGTTGCGTCCTCTGGGCTCAAGGTAGAGACTTAACCAGCCCTTCTAGGGGACCTCTTCCCTTACCGATATGTGAGGTCATAAAAACGGGCCTCTTAGGGTACCTGTCTCCTCGGACCACCCGATGTCAGGTACCCCGGCGTTTCTCAGTCTGTACTGTCTCGCTGATTGCGAAAGTGGAAAAAGAGTGTAACGCCGACTACTAGACCGGGATGGATGGGGTCAAGCGAGAGATCATTTTGAGAAACAGGTGCAGAGGATTTCTGTAGAACGAACGACACCAGAGTACCCGGAAGGAAAGACACGGGGGACGGGTGGACCGGGGAGTTCTGGAGTGAGGGTGGGGTGGCGGAGGTGTGTCGAGAGTCGACGGGAGGGAGAGCCAACTGGAAGACACTAAACTAAGTCGGGCATCAGGACGGACACAACAAGAGATTGACGAAGGTTATACTCTCAAACACAGAGGAATTCCCCTTTTTAGAAACACAAGAGACAAGGGTACTTATAGTATTACGACCTGTGTGTGGTGTCGGGGAGTGTCTGTTGACACCCCCCACTAGAGGGAGGGTGGTACTGGTCACTTGGTGTGTGCACGAGGACCACCCGTGACCGACCGGTCACGACTGTATCGTACAGATAAAAAGAGAACAAACCTCTTTGGTCCTACCCCCCTCTCTCGTTTAGTATTAGAAAAAATTTTCAAAATAAAATTTAATTAAAGTCTGAGTATCTTTACAACGTTTTTATTATGTCTCAGACGTATACGGGTAGTGGACCGAAGGGGAGTACAAGTGTTTAGTGTATTGGTACCACAGCAAAGAGTCCTTCAATGGCAACCATCTTGTACTAACTTGATTTGAGTTCCGGAAAAATGTAGTTGCAGGGAGAAGACAGGAGTAGGGTGGGTCCTGGGGTGGGTAGTGGGTACGACGTGACTTAGCAATAGAGGGGAATTAGGGGACAGGTCCTATGAAAACTTTTCACTCACCGGTGAATAAACCGGGTTACAGGGAGTGAAACCTAAACAGAATGTAAAAGAATACTCACTTCTTGTTAAAACCGTTCTTTTGGTGTCTTGATAACACAGGAAGAATCATTGACAGAGTGCGTCAAGTCCTACACTTATAACTACAGAATATAATGGAACCATCGAGGGTGATTAAATGACCCCCTAGAACAGATGTTTGAAGGGACTATTGAGTCAACCATTTCTTAGACGGACGTTACGTCTTCTGGGGTCAAGCTAAGGACCCAACCCTTCTAGGAGACCTCTTCCTATCCGATGGGTGAGGTCATAAGAACCCACAGGGTACACCGAGTCGACCATTTCTTAGACGGACGTTAAGTCCTGTGGACCCAAGCTAGGGACCCAACCCTTCTAGGGGACCTCTTCCCTTTCCGATGGGTGAGGTCATAAGACCGGACAGGTACCTGGTATACCAGGTACCCCAGTGTTTCTCAGTCTGTACTATCGTTAAAAGTGAACAGATGTTTTTCATAGAGTGACAGATTTCGACTAAAAGATAAAGAGAGAAAGGAAGACCTAAATTAGTAACCTTAAGGTGACAGACCTTTTCGACGGGAAGGAAGGGGTAAACAAACAAATCACCTGATAAATAAAGACAATCATACTTTAGTATTGATATAAAATAAGAAACCCAATATTAGGTCATGGTAGCAAAAAGTAAAAGAACGAGTTTAACAAGGTCAAAATCGTTTGGTACTAAAAAAAAGCAACTAAGACGAACGAGGAAAGAAGGGAAAGTCAAACTAGAAACTTTTCTCTAGTTTTTCCAGTTGTCCTTAGTTTTTCAAGGGAAGGGGGACGTCAATTTGTACTGATACGGGTAATTAAGTGTCTCCTCTTCTTGGGTAGAGAAGGAAACGGTTGGGTAAGGTTACAACTTTGGCTACGACGAGTCTTTACAAGAAAGACTTTGTTTAGTACGAGGAAAATTTTGACTAAACGAGAAGAAAGTAAGGTTCCTCTCTGGTTTTTTTGGTTTTTTTAAACCCCCCTTTGATCGAGTGCCGTACAACCACAAATTTTTCTGGTCTCAGTCAAACTACCTCTGGGTCCGGAGGTCCCACGAGGAGGTCTCACACGAAACAAAGTATCTGAGACAAGACCTCCGAACCAGTAAACAATCCCCTGAATGACCTACCCTTAAGCACTTCTGTCCAGAAAAACGTACTCGAACGTCGGAGGGACCCTCCTGGAACACCGATGACAAATGTGTGAACTCAGTCTACCTGCCTATCCGACCCTCTCCTTTCTCCGTCCTCTTTGTATTCTTATCAGTAGAGACTCTCCGAGTGACCTCAAAAACACTACGCGAAGGTTCCGGAGCTCCGCCGACCCCCTACTCTCCTTATCCGTGATGGAGTAGTAGAGACTAAATGCGAACAAAGGCCGTACCGACATGTTAGGGTGGGGAACGCAGGGAGTGTGGGGGACTAAATAGGGAAGACAGGTCGTCCTCAACTGAAACGATTCCCCAGAAAGTCGGGGTAGGGGAATCCCGTACAGGGACGACTGGAACTTGTGAAGGAATTCCCATTTATTCCCGACCGACACACAATATCCGGGAAATGTACATGAGTCTAGAGGATCTTGGAGGGTGTTGGAACGTTCCATTGCTTATAAGAGGAGAAATTTTTTTTTTAACATAAAAATAACTTCATATCAACGAGATGTCACAAATTTCATATGTCGTTTCACTAAGTCAATATGTAGTCAAGTCAAGTCAAGTGAAGTCAGCGAGTCAACACAGGCTGAGAAACACTGGGGTGCTTAGCGTCGTACGGTCCGGAGGGACAGGTAGTGGTAGAGGGCCTCAAGTGAGTCTGAGTGCAGGTAGCTCAGTCACTACGGTAGGTCGGTAGAGCAGGAACCAGTAGGGGAAGATAAGGACGGGGATTAAGGAGGGTTGTAGTTTCAGAAAAGGTTACTCAGTTGACAAGCGTACTCCACCGATTTCATGACCTCAAAGTCGAAATCGTAGTAAGGAAGGTTTCTTTAGGGTCCCAACTAGAGGAAGTCTTACCTGACCGACCTAGAGGAACGTCAGGTTCCCTGAGAGTTCTCAGAAGAGGTTGTGGTGTCAAGTTTTCATAGTTAAGAAACCCCGAGTCGGAAGAAGTGTCAGGTTGACAGTGTAGGTATGTACTGACGACCTTTTTGGTATCGGAACTGATCTGCTTGGAAACAACCGTTTCATTACAGAGACGAAAAATTATACGACAGATCCAACCAGTATTGAAAAGAAGGTTCCTCATTCGTAGAAAATTAAAGTACCGACGTTAGTGGTAGACGTCACTAAAATCTCGGGGGGTTTTATTTCAGACTGTGACAAAGGTGACAAAGAGGTAGATAAAGGGTACTTCACTATCCTGGTCTACGGTACTAGAAGCAAAACACTTACAACTCGAAATTCGGTTGAAAAAGTGAGAGGAGAGAGTGAAAGTAGTTCTCCGAGAAATCAAGGAGAAGTGAAAGACGGTATTCCCACCACAGTAGACGCATAGACTCCAATAACTATAAAGAGGACCGTTAGAACTAAGATCGAACACAAAGAAGGTCAGGTCGTAAAGAGTACTACATGAGACGTGTCTTCAATTTATTCGTCCTACTGTTATATGTCGGAACTGTATGAGGAAAAGGATAAACCTTGGTCAGACAACAAGGTACAGGTCGAGATTGACAACGAAGGACTGGACGTATGTCTAAGGAGTTCTCCGTCCAGTCCACCAGACCATAAGGGTAGAGAAAGTCTTAAAAGGTGTCAAATAACACTAGGTGTGTCAGTTTCCGAAACCGTATTAGTTATTTCGTCTTTATCTACAAAAAGACCTTGAGAGAACGAAAAAGGTACTAGGTCGTCTACTTCCGTTAAACTAGAGACCAAGGAGACGGAAAAGATTTTGGTCGACCTTGTAGTCCTTTAAGTGTCAAGTGCATAACGACTTCGGACCGAACCTCTTAAAACTCGTAATGAAATGATCGTACACTCTACTCACGTTAACACGCCATCAAACTCGTAAGGAACCGTAACGGAAAGAAACCTTAACCTTATTTTTGACTGGAATAGGTCAGGACACCGGTGACGACTCAAAAGGTTTAAACGACCGTATAACTCACGTCGTGAACCTGTCGTAGTAGAAAGTCCTAAACTTTGTCGAGTAGACCGTAAGGTAGTGAAGGTGATCGAAACAAGCATCACTACGAAAGGTTCCGGGTGAACTGAAGTGTAAGATCCTACAGACCGAGATCTACTCACTAGTGTGGTAGCACTAATAGGTCCAGTACTTCTAGGAAAAACATGTCAAGAAGACACATAAGAACGGTGGAGAAGAATTATAGAAGACGAAGACAATCCAGGTATGGTAAAGACAGGAAATAGTTCGGGTAGAAACGTACTTTACAAGGGAACCATAGAGACTAAAAGAACTTCTCTAGAGATCAGAAAGGGTAGGACAACAAAAGGAAATAAAGAAACGTAACTAGTGACTTCTTCCGAAAGTATAGAGAAGAACGATAAGAAACCTTGAGACGTAAGTCTACGAATATAGAAAGGAAAAGAGGAACCGAAAAGTGGAGAGAAGAAAAGTGTCGATAAACATTCCGGAGGGGTCTCTCGGTAAAACGAAAAAACGTAAAGAAAAGGTACCCCCACCAGAACTAGGGACAGAGGACATGTTACAGTGCTTAGAGTAAGGTATCAAGTAGTCCGTGAGATAGATAGTCTAGATCCGGGAATTTAGATAAAGAGTGAAGGTGACATATTAGTATTCCCTAAAATAAATCCAGTATGGACTTACCAGATCGTCAAAAGGGACAAAAGAAGTTAAAGTCAGACTTAAACCATTCCTCAAGTACTAGACTCGGTGTCAGTCGAGGACCAGTACAAAAACAACTGACATATCTCGAAGAGGTAGAAAACGACGTCTCTTATATTAGTTAGACTAAAGCCACAACTGGTAGACCACTATAGGTACACATCTCAGAACAGAACACAACAACCTTCTCCCGCAAACGATACTGGTCACGTAAAAGAACCGTTTTGAGATAATCAGAAACGGGACGAAGTAAGGCATAAGGTTTCGGTTTAAACGGACAATGAGGTCCACAAAGAACTGAAGGATGAAAACGTAAGGTCAGGAGATATTACTTTTCCTGTAGAAAAACCCCACAATCAAAATTTTCCAGAACATCCAGAAGTATCTTGGTAAGTTGAAGTCGAAGAAGTCGTAATTACCAACCCCGTATCTGAACCTAATGACACTATAACTTAACAAACGGAACCTCTGCTTGTCTCTAGTAAGATAGCAAAAACTCTAACGTAGGTTCATGACGTAAAGCCTGAGAAAACAACTGGTACTACCGATGAGGTAAAGAAGATTCCCTAAGGACGGGCGTCATCATCTATATTACCAGTAGACTCAATTTAAGTGGGTAAGGTCAGGTAAAATCAAGTGACTAAGGATCTTACACCTGCAAGTGAGAACGGTAGAGGACAAACTGGTGAAAGTTAAACGGAACTAAGTACCTGGACTGTAAGGTCCAAGGATACGTTATAACGAGAAATGTCATAACCTGGAACGAAGAAAGTGGTCAGTGTAGGTGTTGACCCATACAAAAACGAAACCGAGATAGGGAAGTAAGAAAGACCTCAATAAAGAGGTGACCGGAGGTCATCGTATAACCCGTGGATGACTGGACCCCTCATGGAGAAAGTCATAGGATAGTAAAACGGAAAAGTATGACAAGCACCCCAAGAGTTCCGTTCTTATGACTTCACCAAACGGTAAGGGAAGAGGTCACCTGGTGTTAGACAGTCTGGAGAGGTGGTACTGGGTGGACAGAACCTAACGGGGCGCCCGTACCGAATTAAAGTAACTCAATCAAAGTAAGTCAATATGTATCCATATGTATATATATATAAGAAAAAGTCTAAGAAAAAGTAATATCCTATAATGTTACATGACTTATCTCAAGGGACACGACATCCTAGAGCAATAGATGAAATGTACATCGGCACCCATAGACGATTAGGGTTAGAGAATCAAATAAGGAGGGGGAGGGGAAAGGGAAAACCATTGAATTCAAATAAAAGACGCAGACACTCGAACAAAGACAAAACATCTATTCAGGTAAACACCCTAAGAAAACCAGAAACATTTTTTATAAGAATAAATAAATAAATAAGTCGACGTGGCCTATAATCAACGCCGTACACCCTAGAAATCAACGCCGTACACCCTAGATCAAGGGACTGGTTTCCAGTGTGGGCCCGGGGGACGACCCTCACGTCTCAGAGTCCGTAAGGTGTAGACCCCCACAGGGACAGACAGAAGACAGACAGAGTACGAGTGAGCACAGGTTAAGAAACGTTGGGAATCCTGATGTCGGGTGGTCCGAGGAGACAGGCACCCTAAAGGGTCCGTTCTTATGACCTCACCCAACGGTAAAGGAAGAGGTCCCCTAGAAGGGGTGGGTCCCTAGTTTGGACGTAGAGGACACAGAGAACGTAACGTCCGTCTAAGAAATGGGATCTATTCAAGTAAACATAGTATAAAGTCTAAGACGTCTATTCACTATAGTTTAACACAGACAGAAAGACAGACTGAATGAAGCGAACCATATTGATGGAGATCTAGGTGACGTACGAAGAGAAATAGATCTATTCTTTTGTCCTGCAAATCTCAAACCTGTGGAACGAGGGGTGTCGTCGGACCCTTCCCAGTCTTCGTCCTGGGTCTGGGACCTGATGGAACCGGAACCTCGACCCTCGCCCTCGTCGGGGCCCGTGTGAGTCGAACAGAGGGACCAGGGACCACCCCGACCCCGAGGGTTGAGGTGGGAGACGGCAGAGAAGGGGTAGTCAGGCGAGGACGTGGTACTCGGTCCGTCCCGAAACGAAAAATCTGTTAATAAATTTCTTTAGTTAAGATCGTGTAACAAATCTTTAAGTTCGTTATGATTTGGAATTTTTCGTCTTCACTTTTCACGGAGAAGTATAGAGGACTAGGGTTGGGATGAGAGGTCTACATTGATGATTGTTGGTACGTCTTTTATAAAGAAGTCTGAAAAGACATACGTCTATTCGTACACGCACACACAAACCCTTCATAAAGATTGACAGGTTTCAAGATATTAGATGTGTAGAAATAAGATTTAGTGACAGGTAAGATTCAGGATTCAACACTTTGCCATTCTATTTATACGTAAATTCAATTAGATGTGTCGTGGACTGGTTGCTTTGTGGATGAGAACCACCTAAATACCACCGGGAACTCAGCTCTTACTCTCTCTTTCTCTTCCGCCCTATGGAGAGGTCTCTGGACTCCAGTGGGTCCCCCTCTCACGACGGATGGTCGAGCGTGAACTCCCACTCGCTCCCACTCGGAAACTCGACTCCCCTCCCCTGTTCCCACCTTACACCCGACCCGGTTCAAATCTTAATGTTCACGGTCTCCTCACCCTTGGTGTGAAATTTATCGGTAGTGGAGGGGAAGGGGGTCTATTAAGAAGAGGGGAGACTGGCCTGGAGACCGTCGTTGATGTGATTCCAACCACGACAAAAGAAGAGAAAAAGAGACCCACAGTCTGAAGTCCACCTATCCTAGGTATTCTGAATGTCAAAACCCTAGGACAGGATCTTTTATACTGTAAATACACACTATGCGTTTCTAATCGATAAAAGAACTGAAAGACTTTGAAACCACCGACTACTAAGTTCCTGGTTACATTGAACCTCTTTCTCCTGGGGTCTACTTTCCCCTTCTGTAAACCCAAATGAAGATTCTTTTATTTCCGAGAGACGAGACTCTGTTCTAACTTTCAACTTTCTTGTATTTTGTTCTAACTTTCTTTTATTTTTAAGTTCACGGACAATACGATACTTCACGAAAGTATATATATATACACACACACATATATACATGTATATATGTACATATATACATGTATATATACTTATATATATGTGTATATACTTTATATATATGTATATACAGATTACTTTATCTACATACATATATATGTAGAGAAGTAAATTAGGAGTACAGATTCATATAAGACAGTACGGGGATATATTTAGGTAGTTCTCATCCACAAAGAAACCAGTTCACATCTAATTGAATTTGTGTATAAATAGAATGGGAAAGTGTCGAATCCTGAACTTTACCCGTCACTAAATCTTAATTCTACACATCTAATATTTTGAAACCTGTCAATCTTTTTGAAGGGTTTATGTATGTGTGTGTGTGTTTGTGCGTGTGTGTAGACATATATCTTTTCAGACTTCTTTATAAGTGGCGTACCAACAATCATCAATGTAAACCTCTCATTTCGACCTTAGTCCTCTACCTCACTTCTCTGTAAAATATCTGTTCGTTTGGCTCCGAGTCTCACTACTTAAGTAAAGGACCCTCAACGTACCAGAGACTACGTCTCGATACCAAACTTAGGTCTGAACGGGAAGTTAGCGTGTTACGACGGAGACGATTAGTTGCACCGATTCTCTGGATCCCATCCGAAGACAAGAGGACCCCAGACGCCCCCTATCTCTTCACTCCCCCCATCACAAATTAGTAACCTTCTGAGGGTAACCCGGGTCTTGGACGTGTTCTGTTCTCCGTTGGAAGAGTCTTCCTGACCCCTTCGAAGACTCCTGGTTGCCGAACCCAAAGAGGAAGCATCGGGTGTCAGAGACCGCGGGCAAGGAAGTAAATAGTTTATTCGTCGTGTAAGGACTGGAGGGAGACCAAAAGACCTAGGGGGCCCCGTCGGGGTGACCCCTCTGTCTCGACGTCCTCCGAGACACTGGTCTACCCCGAGAACACTCTTTCAAGACAAGGGTCCTTGAAAAGACCCGCCACCCCCCCCCCTCCTCGCAACGCATCTTTCTTCGTGTACATAAGTGAAGACGTCTCTTTCCTGGCGACATATGTTAGTCTCTATGAATATAATGAAATAGCGACGATTTGGGTGGTCGGTAACATTCGTTCCCTCCATCGACTTGTTCGTCCTGTAGCACCCCAGTCCAGGACCGACACGATGTACCGGCGTGTGTACAGTAGGTTGGAGAGACTACCCGTCGAGGGACGAATGTTTCGTCTCCCTTGGAACAGTGTAGGACCCCGGCGCACCTGACTTATTGTATTTCCGTACATTTCGTGGACCAGATGTCATCAACAAGAGACTTGTACTGGTGCAGGTCAGAGTGGGAGTTGGGTCACGCTCAGATCTTATCCCCGTCCGCCCCACATCGGACGTCGAGACACAAGTAGTAGAATACAACAGCAGAGACGCCATTACCTCAGGACGCGACCGCAGTGACCTTTTCTTTTCCTCGGGTGCCCAGCAGAAGGAGAATACAACGAGAGTCTCTCTTTACGTCCCGACTGGACCCTTCCAGTCGAGTAGAATGAGTCTCAGGGACCAAGATGAGTTGGAAAGAGTAGAAGAACGTTCCTAGATTTTTTCGACTGAAAGTGTAAGGAGAATATTTTATTTTGTACAAAAACTGCCTTTACATCTTTTATATCTATTCCCTTTATAGAGATTTTGGGTAGACGACTCTGTCTTTGTAGAACCACTAATAGGATTAAAAGTACGTACGTTTATGAAATATTCCATAAAAAGGGTCGTAGTAGTACCGTACGCCAGATAAAACATTCAAACGTGAAGTGTAAAACACTTGTGGAGAAATAAAGAAAGAAGACGTCGTGTCAAAAATTACTAATATATCATCAGGTAACAGACTCGGCATTAAATAATTGGATCAATGGTATAAACTTGTAAATACACGAAAGATTAAAAAGTAACAAAATTCGTACTTGTAGGAGTCACGACTTACAAATATGTCTCAGTGTCAATAGAGGCATCCCATTTAAGGGGTTTCCTCTTAGCCACCGAATTCCTATGTATGTTTACGGTAGGGAAGTTGACAGGAACTTGTACCTTATCTCTCTGACTCCATGTACGAATGCGTCTACTCCGACCAACCTCCCACCGTCTCTCTTGAGTCTGTCGGACCCCGTCCACCCGAGGGGTACAGGTGTTCGGGGGTGGGCTCCGTGGAAGATCCCCACGTCTCAGACACGGAGTCTCAGTCACGGAAGAAGGACTTCGTCCTTCTCTTGTATATGCGAGTCGGAAATGGTTGGTCTGTACGGTTCCACCCACGTCCAGACGTGTGTCGTCGTCCTCAGTGAGAGGAGGGGCCGTGAAAAGGAAACCCTTAAACCACCTTCCCTTCCCCCTTCGAAAGGAAGGTCCGTGGCGGGGGGTGGGGGCCGGGGGTCGTCATCGTGTCACGGGACGAACAGAAGGTCCCCCTTACCTATCGTCTCAGAGCCCGTGGTGGTCATTACCTCTCTGGTTTGGTCACACGGGTCCGCACCTTTTCCGCCGCCTCCTACCACGGGACGTCGCTCCCGTCACCTCGTTGTTCTACCTCAAGCACGACAGGCACCGTCCCCTCTAGTAGCCCGACCCATTGCAGACCTCCAAGGGGATGGAGACGATGTTTTTACCCCCTCCACTCAAGTGAACTCCACCCGTACCACCCCCTTTTGACACGGGCGGACCGCGAAGGACGGACCCGTCACCTACCTCCAAAGGACGGAGACAATGTTTTTGTCCCCTCCACTCTCCGTGGCGTGGGAAGTACGGGCGTTCCGACAGAGGTAGAGGACGTAGACGACGAGAGACCCCTCGAGGTATCTACGTCTCCTACGACCTCAACCTTTTTGGGAATCTTCAGTGAGTCCTGGGACGTCCTCTTCGTGGATCTGCCCCCACTGCAGGACCCACGGGTACCACCGTCGTCTCTTTGTGTCCACACCCGACCGTGGTCTACCTACCCCCAAACCCAAGACCGAGACGATGAGTGAGGGACACTGGACCTCGTTCGGGAACCTGGAGTCCACCCGTGACTCTTGTCTCTGCCAAGAAGGACGGGGAGTTCCACCAACAGTCCTGACCTCCAACACCCGTTTCTCGGAGTCTTAGGTACCGACACGACTCCCGCTACAACCGTGGGTCGACAGGGCACCGGACCTCTGAGACGTTGGTCCCGCGGACAGGGGTCGGGCGGGACGGGGCAGGGCGGGCGTGGTGCACAGTGGAAACTAGGGTCACTGAGAAGAAAATATTAAAAGGGTGACTTTATAAACGTACCCCACCCCCTCGTACCTGAGGTCAAGGAAAGACCTAGGAAGGACGGAGAGTCCGGGACGTCACTAGGGTGACGGGGGAATCGTTACGTCCAGTGAAAGGGTGGTACCTGAGAGAAAATCCGTGGGGGCGGGAACGGTCCAGAGACCCCTTGGGGACTCCCTAAAGGGTCCACGACTTCCGGAGACCCTTCTCGTCACCCAAACCTTCCAGAGGAGCAGCCACCCATTTCGAATCACCCTGACCAGAGGGTCCAGACCAAAACCCCCGCCCTACCCCGACGTTAGACCCGACCTCCTTCCCTTTACGACTCTATCTAGTTCCCCTTTCTGACTTCCCCATCCTGAAACACCCGGTGCTCCTGAAATCCCTTGGGATTACGTTGTGAGTGGGAACCACCCCCGCACCCTCGGAGGGGTACGTACTTGGGTCAACTTCACCAAAACCCCTCTCTTTCGGGCGTCGTGTCTCATCCCCACCCTCCAGTCCTCCCTCCTCTTATATCTCTCCGGGACTCGGGTGAGTATGAGAGTCCTACCACCGTCGACCCGTGACCGGGTCCCTGGCCTCCAATTAAAGATAAAAAGGGTCTCGTCCACCCTCACCCGGTCACACAAGAGGAAGGGGGTCTGAGACACCGGCCGTCAGACTTCGACGTCCTGAAACGATCCAGCCGACCGTAGAGATCCCTTCCGTCCTCCAGGGGTGGATCGGGACCTGGGAGGCTGTCGAACAAGTCTGGGAACCCGGAATCCCACCAGTCTAAGCCGATCAGACCCCTCCTCTCCCCCACCCCTCGATCCGGTCCGGACCCTCGAGACACAGACCTGGGTCACTGGTCGAATCGAGGAGTGTGCCGTTCTAATCCTCCACTCGACGAAAGACGTTCGGCGAGACCTTACCCTGGCGCTCCAGCCGGACCCTTAATCGTCCTGACCGTGCTTCTCCACCCCCTCCCTAAGACCCCAGACACCCCTGGGGACGTGACTCCTTCCCCCTCGCCCCCGGTCCCGTCCTCATGTCCCAGTGGGACAGATGCCCTCCACAGGGGGTCATCCAAACGCGGACTCGAGACGAAGCCCCCGGGCAAATCCAGACACACCGGACCCCCACACACCGACACAGAGTCTTTTCCTTTGTGTCCGACCCTAGTACTGGTGTCGGGGACTAAGAAGTGACTTCCTCGGCCCCACACCTCCATCCTGCACCGACGGAGGAGGGACCCGTCCCGGGAGGGAGAGCGTGCGACCAGGGGTCCTCGACAAAACCCCAGGACCCTGGTAGACGTTTTAGGACTACGGTAGCGGGAAGGAGGGTGGGGAAGAAGAGGTCACCCCGTGGTTCGGAGTCCGAAGGAGAAGAGAAAGGAACTGCCTGTTGCCGTCGACCTCCTTCACACGACTCCCCGAGACCCCGACCTCCGACTACGGGTCGAAACGAGACTTCCGGGACTCAGTGCGTCCCGGTCGTCCACCTGTATACCCACCGCGGAGATGGCCACACTACCCCTGGACGGGCCCTGGGGGGCCCAGACACGTCCCTGGGTCTGTCCGGTCGAGAAGACCAAAGACCACAAGGGTCTCCGAGTGGGAAAGACACGAGAAGTGGGGAGGAGCCGGGGAGCCTCGTATCTGGGGTATGAAACAGAGCAGTGGAACCAGACCTTCCCTGGTCTGTAGCGGAACACTGTCCCGGGAAGTGACGGGTGTACTCTATCCCCACCCCTCCCCCTCCTGTCTACGGAGGATCCATCCAAAGTAGGGGAGGAGGGTCAAGTCACAAAAATCAATTTGGGCACCGGGAGTCTAGTCCCGACCCTGAGGGTCCCCTAAGTTCCTACCAAGACTCGTCCAAGACTCCTACGACCCCAGCACCACACTTGGGGAGTTCCAGTGTACACGATAGTCGGACGGAGACGACCCACGAAAGAGGTTGAAGTGTCGACGTTTATCGGCCAAAACACGAACCTCCCTCCTGGAATAGCAACGATTACAAACAACGAACCCCTCGAGTCACTCCTTCTGTAGGGGTTTCGTATCGTAGTCAAGGTTTGATTTTTACGTTCACGACAGAAACCAAGGAAGGTCGAACCTACAAACCATCTAGGCTAATCTTCACTCAGGGTCTCGTCCCCTTTCCGACTCGATTCTTATACTACCTCCTGTCCAGCTGTCACTTTGTGTCATCGATTTTTGGTCTCTGCGACTCTTTCGCCACACTTCTTTGGCTCAGACCACCAACCCTGAACCCGAAAGTTACGTTTCCTACGCCTAAGTCAGGGACCAACCCCTCGGTTCTAGGGTGTACGGAGTACCAGTTCTTTGGTTTTGTGTTTTGTCTTCGTTACAACATTGTTTACGTTATTTGTGAATTTTTCACCAGGTGTAGGTTTTTTTTTTTTTTTTCTTGAATTTTTTTTTTATATATATATATATTAGTCGTAGGTTGTCTTCTGCCCCTTTCTTCCCCACGAAGATCCATTTACACGAGGAACAGGTCCGTAACACCGGTCAGGTGGGACTCGTGAACGGGGGTGGGGTACCGGGGACACTGAAAGATCTTAGTCCGGTTGGTTACATTCAGTGGGTTACCACCAATGTGTGACTCTTGCGTGATGGACGGTCCTTGATGAGACTCAACACTACTATTTTGCCTTTGTCTTGTCTGACGGAGGGACAAAAACACCCCGAAAGTAAGCCCCACACCCACCACCGTTCTGTCTGTCATTTGTATCGTTTATTCTTTTACTGTGTCGTATAGTCTTCAGCGGCTCGTAGTGACCTCGTCCCAACCCGCCGGTGTGCCTCTTGTGAACTCACTGTCGAAGACCCCAGTCCCCACTCTGGGCCAGAACCCCTATAACCTCCACCCCTCACGTAGGACCCCGTCTCCTTTGTTTTCCAAAATTACCGGAGTCTCTCCCGCCGACCGACCACACAGACCCCTCAGTTTCCTCCCCTCAGTGACATCCCCCACCCAGGACGTCCCGAACAGTTGGTGACACTCCAAGTCGAAAGTGAGGTCCCGACCCCTCAGTCCCGTCCTCAAACTCGTCTCGTCGGTTAGAATGTGAACTTGTGTCAGAGACATAGATACCACGATTCTTGACTACCGTCTCCGAAGTCCGGTCTTCGTCTGGTCACGGCTCCGATTCTTAGAACTCCAGAGAAACGACAGGAAGAAAGAGTGTATTGACGACTGAGATGGACCTATGGGTCTAGGACCAACGACGTCTTGGGCCCGGAAGTCGACCTTGGAGAGGACGAGGGACCTGGGACCCGATGGTCGTAAGACTCTAAGGGTTGTGGGTCCTACGGGCCCCGACCTCTGGGGCTCACTCTGGTGTCGTCTTACACGATGGCGACCCGGTGAGTCTTTGGTCCTAGAGTCTCCCTGCCGACACCCCGCCACCGTGTCGGTTCGTTTGGGGTCGAGATCTGTAGTCCCTCTCCCTCGTGTATCCTGCGGAAACGGTGCCCACAATCTGTCGGGGTAACACGGGACTCCTACAGGCATCTATGATTCCTCGTTTCTCTCTGTTCCTCGCGTACAGAAGTACGTTCTCAGTATCAATACAATAATCATACACTACTGACCAATGGTAAAAATCAATCACTGAGTCACGGTTCATAACCAAGTCATCACGACTAATGTCGCACACTATTAAGTCCTTAGGAGTGACGACACAATGAGTACACCCTGTAAATTGTCAAACAGAATTTTTTTTTTACAGTGGACCTCCCTGAAGGGACCACCAAGTCCTCGATTCTGAGACTCGAGGGTTACGTCCCCCGGACTCAAACTAAGGACCAGTCCCTTTATCTAGGGTGTTCGACGTTGATTCTGGTTCAACGGTTCATTTATTTATGTAAAATTTTTTTTTAACAGTGGACCTTGTACTGTCCACTGTGGTGTCTTACGTGAGAATGACTCTTCCTACAGATCGTCTTACCAAGAAAAGGTCCTACCCACACACCAGAGACCGTAGGGTACCCCCTACTACGGTCCTGTAAACTTTTGACTCCCTCCTCTGACTCACCCCCGAAACCCCCTCGTCCATTGGCACTGAGGCAAGAGGAAGAGGTCCTGACCTATACAGAACGCCCCCACCACCCATACCGAACCTACTCCTTTGTCCGTCACAGAGGTCCTGAGGGACCACCCGTGTGCCCAGGGAGAACCCGAGGTAGGGAAGAGATTGAGGGAGGGGTCAAACCCCGGTCACTGAGACGGACCACCCACACCTGAAACAGGGAATGCCGGTCGACGGCTCCATGAGTTCCTCCGTCTCCTCCTCTCCTTGTCTGACTGGTGTTCTGGACCACGTCAATTTGCAACCGAACCAAATAACCCTTTCTCGTCCACCGTATCTCTACCCTCCGCCCCGAACCTCTGAGGAGAGGACCGGGGGTGAGAGAGAAACGAGAGAAATAAACTACAAAGATTGAGAGTCATCACTGTCAAGTAAAGTCGATGACCTAAGAGAGAAAGGATTAAGGGAGGAGGACGGGTCGCTCAGAACCTGACTAAACACATGAATGAACGGACTCAACAAATACTAGAAAGAAACGGGAATATCAGTGGTTCGCAGAGGGAGTCACGAACTTAGTACGCACCTGATGTGCGGTTCTCTGAACCTTCCGTCTCTTGACCTCCTCAACTAAGGAGTGGCGGTTGAAAACAAAATCGTTAAAATCATACCATATTAACCGAATATTATTTAGTATGTGTAAACTTTACATGTCGATGTATTCAAAACGGTATCCATGTGTGGGAACTCTGGTAGTGGTGATAGTTCTATTAATTGCCCCTGAACGTCCACTAGGTCACCAATCCTGAGGTTCGAAGGTAACGTCCCCCGTGTTCAAAGTAGGAACCGACCCCTTGATTCTAGGGTGTACGATGTACCGTACCGGTTTTGTTTTTGATTTTCCTTTTTTTTTTTCTAACACTTATATAGGTAGTGAGGGAGTTTAACGAAGGACTGGGAAAGAGGGTGGGGGTTGGAGACGTTGGGGTAGAGTTACGTTGGTGTTTGGACAACAAAAAAAAATTTCTAAAAACTACATCTGGTAAAAATTTCAGAAATAACTTAAACAATGTTATAACGAAGACAAAATAAAAAAAAAAATACAAAACCAAAAAACCCACGACTCTCCGTACACCTTAGAATTGAGAGATTAATCCTTAACTTGGACGTAGAGGACGAAATCTTTCACTTCAGAATTAGTCACCTGGTGGTCCCTCCAGAGACAAAAACTTTCTACATTGATAAAGGTCGAAATGACTAAATATAGACTATGTATTATATACATTCAAATTCCGTATGTTGTTATACTAAAGTATGTTCATATATAACATTTTAGTAATGGTGTTATCCCAATCAATTGTTAAGGTGAGGAAGTATATAATGGAAAAGAACCACCACTATCGAAAATTCTAGATGTGAGAATTCTTGAAAGATCATATACTTTTTCATAGTAAGTGACATCAGTGGTGTGACATGTCAAGATCGGGGTCCTTTATAAGGAGAATATTACTTGACACATAGAGGGGTAAAAAGGGAAACTCATAGAGGGGTACAGAGGATGGAGGTCGGAGACCGTTGGTGGTAAGATGAGAGACGGAACTACTTAGACTGATAAAACTCTAGGGTGTATATTCACTCTTGTGTGTTATATAAATGAAATGAAAGAGACATATTGAATACAGTGAATCGTACTATGGGAGTTCCAGGTAGGTACCATCGTTTCGTACCTTAAAGACAGACAGAATACCGACTTAATATGGGTTGATATGCATATCGTAAAAGAAATAGGCACGACAGGGACATGTGATCAAACGCAAAGAATCTGAATAGATATTTACCTTAGTACTAAACCGAAGAAACTGAACCGTATTAATGAAACTCTAAGTAGGTAGAAAAAGCAAAGAGTCATCAAGGAGAGAACAATAACGACCTATCATAACATCGAGTCAGTCATTTCTTAAGTGGACGTTACGTCCTCTGGACCCAAGTCAAGGACCCAGTCCTTCTAAGGGACCTCTTCCTTTACCGATGGGTAAGGTATAAGAACGGACCTTTTAGGGTGTCTGTCTCCTCGGACCGTCCGATGTCAGGTACCCCAGCGTTCTCAGCTTGTGCTGAATCACTGATCTAGTGGCAAAGCAATCTACCCACCTGACGGTAAATAGAGAAGAGGACAAATACCTGTAAACCCAAGAAAGGTCCAAAATGTCTACTTAGACGATTCTTGTAAACATATGTTCAGAAACATATTTGTATACGAAAGTGAAGGGAACTCATTTGTGAATTCACACCTTACTGTCCTAATATACCATTACGTGGAAATGAAAAATTCTTTAACGGTTTGCGAAAAGGTTTTGTCAACACGGTAAAATGTAAGGACGGTTGCCACGTACGCCCACGGTCGAAAAGGTGTAGAAGTGGTTATGAATCAGAAAAAAAAGAAAATGAAAAAAACCGACGAGGTGCATGTACACTCCGAACACCCTAGAATCAAAGGACTAGTCTCTACCTTGACGTCAGGAATGCAACCCTCGTACCGCAGAATTAGTGACTTGGTGGTCCCTTTAAGGACGAGACAGAAAAATTAAAAATTAACCACACATCGTAATGGAGTAATAAATTTGAATATTACTGATTACTATAACTTGTAGAAAAATACACGAATAAACGTTGAGTGTACAAAAAAAGAAAAAGAAAAAAAAAACCACTTTTGGACAAGTTTACAAGACTGGTAAGCTTTTTTTTTCCCAACAAACAAAAGAATGGTAGAATCGGTGACCTAGTGTCCCTTCAGGAAGAAAAGAAAAATTAATGTGAAATAACTCAATACTGACTGAATGTTTTTCGACATGTGTAAATTGTATAGTTGAGCTCAAAACTCCATTTGTGTATGGACACTTTGGTAAGGGTGTCAGTTACAGTATTTGTGTAGGTAGTGGAGGTCTTCAAAGGAAAACAGGAAAAAATAAAATTGAAAAACACTATTCTTGTGTTATATTCTAAGTAGAAGAATCGTGTAAAAAAATTTAAATAAAAAAATTAACTTCCTATTAACGAAATGTCTTAAAACAACAAAAGACAGTTTGGAGTAGTACTTAGTCGGTATCCATATGTATATAGGGGAGGGAAAACTTGGCGGGAGGGTAGACGGAGGGATAGGGTGGGGTGATCCAACTATGTCTCGGGGACAAACTCAAAGGACTCGGTATGTCGTTCAAGGGAAACCGATAGATAAAATGTATACCATTGCATTCAAAGGTACAATGAGAAAAGTATGTAGAGTGAGAGAGGAGGGGAGAGACGTACAGGTATTCGGAGAAGAGATACAGACAAAGAGGTAACGACGGGACCTTTATTTAAGGAGTCATGGTAAAAAGATCTAAGGTAAATATACATAATCTTATGTTATAAATAGAAAGAGAAAGACTGAGTGAAGTGAGACATATTATCCAAGATCCAAGTAGGTGGAGTAGTCTTGACTGAGTTTACACCAGGAAAAATACCGACTCATTATGAGGTAACACACATACCTGGTGTCGAAGATATAGGGAAATAGACAACTACCTGTAGATCCAACGAAAGTACAAGATCGATAACATTTACCACGACGTTACTTGTTACCCTACACACACAGAAAAAGTTAAAACCAAAGGAGCCCCATATACGGATCCTCACCCTAACGACCCAGTATACCACCAAAATAAGGATCACAAATTCCTTAAAGATATGACAGAAGGTATCACCGACACTTCCTTTAAACGTACCGAGCTCCATCGGACCTCAATTTTGAGGGGAGGTACAGGAAGGGTGGTAAGATACGTTTTGTTTCTTGAAAGAGTGGCCTTTATTTTTACCTGTAATCCAACTAATGCGGGTCGGTCAGGTCGGAGACCGGTCAGAGGTTTTAAGGAAAGGGGTCGGCAAACTCTCTACTGATGAGTCTTGTTGGAACCCCTTCTTGTCCGGGGGAATTCTGTCATTGAAACGTGTATGTACGGATATATATGAATGAGTAAAGAATCCAATCACGTCGTCGAGCGATTAGACTGACGACGGGGAAGAGTGGAGTAATTTCCAGTAGACAAGGACATTTCACGGACAGAGTAAGAAAAAGACTTGGAGCGGAAGAGATTAAGAGAATTGGTTGTCCGACATAGTTAAATGTAAGGGTGGTTGTCACGTTCTCGCAAGGGAAAAGAGGTGTGGGAGAGGTCGTAAATAACAAACATCTGAAAAACTACTACCGGAAAGACTAACCACACTCCACTATAGAGTAACACCGAAACTAAACGTAAAGAGATCATTAATCGATACAACTCGTAGAAAAATACACAAACAATCAGTAGACATACAGAAGAAACCTCTTCACAGACAAATCCAGAAAGGGGGTGAAAAACTAACCCAACAAACAAAAAGACCGTAACTCAACATACTCGACGAACATATAAAACCTTTAATTAGGAAACAGTCAACAAAGTAAACAATAATAAAAGAGGGTAAGACTCCCGACAGCAAAGTGGAACGAATATCAAAGGAAACGACACGTTTTCGAAAATTCAAATTAGTCTAGGATGAACAAATGAAAACAAAAATAAAGGCAATGAGATCCTCCTCCAGTATCTCCTAGAACGAAACTAAATACAGTAACTCACAAGACGGATACAACAGGAGATTCTCAAAATATAAAAGACCAGAATGTAAATCCAGAAATTAGGTAAAACTCAAATAGAAACACATACCACAATCTTTCACAAGATTAAAGTAAGAAAGTGTACATCGACAGGTCAAAAAGTCGTGGTAAATAACTTCTCCGAGAGAAACGGGATAACATATAAGAACGGAGGAAACAGTTTTTATTCCATGGGTATCCACGTACCCAAATAAAGACCCAAAAGATAGAACAAGGTAACCAGATATAAAGACAAAGACACGGTCATGGTATGACACAATTACTGACATCGAAACATCATATCAGACTTCTTTCCTTTTAAATAATGAGGTGAAGGTAAGAAGTTCTGACGAAATCGATAAGTCCCAGAAAAACAAAAAGGTATACTTAACACTTTAAACAACAAGATCAAGATACTTTTTATGGTAACCATTAAACTATCCCTAGCGTAACTTAGACATCTAACGTAAACCATCACATCAGTAAAAGTGTTATAAATTCCTTGTACCTTACAGGATGGGTCCTTATACCTGATAGAGGGGTAGACGAATAAAACCGAAACTAAAGAAAGTGGTCACAGAATATTAAAAGACACACGTCAAGAAAACAGAGGAATCCATTCAAATGAGAATCTATAAATTAATAAAAACAACGTTACCACTTACCCTAACTAACGAATTAAAGAGAAAGACTAAAAAGTAACAATCATATATCTTTACGTTCATTCACTAAAGACACATAACTAAAACATAGGACGTTGAAACGATTTAAGTGACTAATCGAGATTAAAAAACTATGATAGAAATCCCAAAAGATACATGACATAGTACAGTAGACGTTTGTCACCCTCGAAATGAAGAAAAGGTTAGACCTAAGGAAAATAAAGAAAAAGAAGAGACTACCGACATCGATCCTGAAGGTCTTGATACAACTTATTATCACTACTTTCACCTGTGGGAACAGAACAAGGACTAGAATCCCCTCTACGAAAGTCAAAAAGTGGTAACTCTTGTTACAAAAGACATCCGAATAATATATGCCGGTAATGGTACAACTCCATCCAAGGAAGACACGGGTAAAAAAAAACTTTTCAAAATTAGTATTTACCCACGACTTAAAACAGTTACCGAAAAAGACGTAGATAACTCTAATAGTATACTAAAAATAGAAAGTTAAACAATTATACCACATAGTGTAACTAACTACACACATATAACTTCTTAGGAACGTAGGGACCTTATTCGGGTTGAACTAGTATCACATACTCGAAAAACTACACAACGACTTAAGACAAACGATTTTAAAACAACGTCTAAAACGTAGATACAAGTAGTCACTATAATTGGACATCAAAAGAAAAACACACAACAGAAACAGACCAAAACCATAGTCCCACTACCACCTGAGTATCTTATTTAAACCTTCACAAGGAAGAAGACGTCAAAAAACTTTCGCAAAATCCTCCTACCCGTAATCGAAAAGAGATTTACAAACTGTCTTAAGAGGACACTTCGGTAAACCAGGACCCGAAAACTAAAACCCCCCTCTAAAAACTAGTATCGAAGTTAAAATCACAAACATCAAAATAACAAGTATTAAAGATAAAGAAGGACCAAGTCAGAACCTTCTGACTTGAAAAGATTCTTAGAGAGGTAAAGAGGGTCCAATGGGTAAAATGACGGTATATCAACAAGTGTTATCAGAGATTATGATGAGACATAAAGACGTAACAGACAACACTGGGTAGGAAAAAGTAAAGACTACAACAACTAAACTAAGAAGGAAAAAAGAACTACTCAGACCGATCTCCAAACAGTTAAAACAAATAGAAGAGTTTCTTGGTCTAAAATCAAAATAATTAAAAAATAATAACAAAGAAAGCAAATAAAAAGTTAATAAAGACGAACCTAGAAATACTAAAGAAAGGAAGATGATTAAAACCAAAAAAAAAAAAACAAGAAGAAAAAGGTCAACAAAATCCACATTTCAATCCAACAGATAAACTACAAAAATAACAAAGAACTCCAACCTAACATAACGATATTAAAAAGGAGAATCTGGACGAAAACGACGTAGGGTATCCAAAACTCAACAACACAAAAGTAACAGGAAACACAGATCTTTACAAAACTAAAGGGAAAACTAAAGAAGTCATCGGACAACCAATAAATCTTCGCACAACAAACTGGAGGTACACAAACACAAAGAATGTCAAAAAAGAAGATTAACTATAGATCAGAGTATCACAACACCAGTCTCTTCTACGAACTATACTAAAGTTAAAAGAATTTAAATGGCTCCAAACTAAACATGGGTTCTACACCAGATAGGACCTCTTACAAGGTGCACGTGAACTCTTCCTCCACATAAGGAGACGTAAACCTACCTTACAGGACTTCTATAGTTACTCTAGGTAAAGTAGATTACATAGTGAATTCTGAACACAAAGGAATAATTAAAAGACAAACCTACTAGACAGGAAACCACACTCACCCCACAGTCAGAGGATGATAATAACAGAATGACAGTTAAAGAGGAAAATACAGACAATCACAAACAGAACACATAACTCCACGAGGATACGACCCACGTATCCATAAATGTTAACAGTACAGAAGGAGAACCTAACTGGGGACCCAGTAATACATCACAGGAAGGAATAGAGAACATTAGAAGAAATAAAATTCCAGATAAAACAGACTATACTTCTAACGATGAGGTCGAAAGAAAACGTAGGGTAAACGTACCTTATATAAAAAGGTAGGAGAATGAAAGTCAGATATACACAGAAATCCAGACCTCACCCAAAGAACATCTGTCGTATATATACCAAACAAACAAAAAAAATTAGGTAAGTCGGTCAGACACAGAAAACCAACCTCGTAATTAGGTAAATGTAAATTTCATTAATAACTATATATACAAGGATAACGGTAAAAGAATTAACAAACCACAACTAAAACATCTAAAAAAAGAAGACAACATAAAGAACTGATATATTCAAGAAAATTATAAACAACATTTCGACCAAACTACCATGACTTAGGAGAATTGACAACGAACAGACTTGTCGAAAGATAAAGAGGTAGTTAAAACTTACTCTAGGAACGGTCCATGTCATTAGAACCAACATCTAAAAAGGGAAAGTCATGAAATTTATATAGGACGGTAAGGAAAGACCGGATGTCTCAAAGACGACTTTCTAGTCGACAATTCGTAAACCCCAAAGGAACATACAATGAACAACGGAGAGGGAACGACGAAAATTGTAAGAAGAAAACGCAAATCAGAAACAATCAAACTAATCATACACGGAACCGCACAAAGAGGAACCCAAATAGGATATACCATGAGAAGCACGGAGAACCTGAAGTAACTGATAAAGGAAAAGGTACAACCCTTTTGAAAGTTGATATTAGAGAAGTTTTTAAAAGAGTATAGGAAAGAAAAAGAGAAGAAGAAGAAGACTCTGGAGATATTAAACTTACAACCACACAAACTATAACAGGGTCTCCACAGACTCTGATAGGAGCCAAGAAAAGTAAGAAAACTGAAATAAGACGAGAAGTCTTCAATAACGGTGGCAAAATAGAAGGTCAAGTGACTCAGTAAGAAGACGAAGTCTATAAGACGATAACTAAGGAAGGTCTCATAAAAATTAAAGTCATTAACACAACAAACATACAAATAAGAAATTAAGAAGATCCAGAAGCAACTAACTAAGAACGTAAAAGAGGTAAAACAAAAGTTCCAAAAACTAGTAGAAACGACAGTAATAAGACTTAAGAAAAGTCCATCAAACGGGTAAAGGAGAGGGAAATAAACCTCAAGACACAAAGATCAAACAAGGAAGTAAACACATCACAAAGAGACGGAAAAGTAATAAAAAAAATTGAATAACACGAACTCCAGAGGAAAAGGGTCGGAAGTTCCAACAACATAAGGACCCCATTTGGGGTGATACATTACATAATAGAAAAATAATTATGCACAACAACTTAGACTAAACGATTTTTTAAAAATCTTAAAACGTAGATACAAGTAGTTTCAAACTGGATATCAAAATAAAAGAACAGAAACGGACGAAAAGAATAGTCCCATTACGATCGAAACATCTTAGTCAACCTTTCTTAAGGAAAATGTAAGAGACCTTCTCAAAGATATCTTGACCCTAATAAAGAAGAATTTGTAAACCTTACAGGGGACGTATTCGTGGTGACCTAAGTTAGGAAAACTCTCTATCAAAGGGAAGGGACCCACTAAAGGAGTGTGTATACATGACTGGTCATGAGTCGACGTTCGATCATCCCCTGGGAGACGTCTATAAACCCAGAGAGATACGTGTAAAAAAAAGAAAAAACAGACACGACCCAGAAGTGACATCGCGAGTCCGGGAGATCAGCACCACACGAATCGACGGGGGTTCCGTACTCTCTATTATCAAGGGACTACTCCCTAACTTGGACTCAGGGGACGTAACCGTCCGACTAAGAACTGGCGACCTGGTGGTCCCTTCAGGGAGAGACACGTGTAGAGACGAGGGACCCTGAGACAGGATACTTGAGGGACGGGACTACGGTCGTCTATCTCCAGATCCCACCTCTTTTACGGTCGCAAAGACCTCAGTCATCTGAACAGAGTCGGTTACTGACACTTTTGTCTTTCCTAATGATTTTCCTTCAGACTGACGTCAGACGATTTTTAGGGAGAGACTGTAGCTCTCGTTAGTAAAGAAGCTGTGGACGACCTGACACCCGAGACACTTACGAGCACCAAAGACCCTAAGGTCCTCGAGGAAGCTACCGGTGTCCAATTCACAAAAAATCCGCTATTGACTTCAACTACCCTTCATGTGCAACCATTCATATCTGCCTTTAAAGTCTCACTTCTTTCCCTGACCGGTCAGGATTCATTGCACCACTGTGAACTGGAGACGGACCAAGGTCTGTAGATCTGGTCACAAGGGTCCAAAAGTGTCGTGGGGGGCTGGGGGTGGAACCCTCGTCACCACCACCCTCCTCGACCTGAACCTGGTGTTCTTCAGATGACGGTTCCTTGTGTGTCGGACAAAGGGTGGACGTCCACGGAAGAAGTAGGGGATGGAGTAGAAGGAGAAATGGACGCCGTAAGGACAGAAGGAGGACCTCTGCCGCGACCCGGTCATGTGGTCAGTCCCCCCGTAGTGTCGGACCTCCTTCTAGACGGGGTAGAAACTCCCACTCAGTAGCACGGACTGTGGTCTCAGAGACGTGGTCCAATATTTGACGTAAACCTTATTGACCCCCCAAGTCGTCGTCACGATTACCTCTATTCGGGGACCCAGAAATACAATTTGGAAGGTGAACACTGAGTCACCCGTACTCAAACTCGTTCGAGTCCCTCTCTCATTTCCTGTCCCTTCGGAACGCATGACGACAAGTACCCCAGTGTCAACCTGTGTTGACTCATTGACTTGTTGAGGTGAACACCCGGGTTCTGTCTTGATCAGTGAGTCGGGTCGTCTCCTACCTCCTCTTCTACCGCAACTCCCACCGTGTTTCCGAAATCGATTATTCGTCTCACGTTTCGATAAAATCGATATGGACATACATAAAACGTTATGTATGTTTATTAAGACACGAAAATTTTTGTATAAATTAGCTACCTTTCGTAAATTTTTCTCTAAAAAAACAAACAAAAAATTAAGCAAAAATCAAACCCCTAAAAAAAAAAAAAAAACCGACACGGTACGTCGAACACCACAAAATCAAGGGGTTGGTCCCTAACTCGGGTCCGAGAACCGTCACTCTCATGTCTCAGGATTGGTGACCTGTCAGTTCCTTCAGAGATTTTTCTTAAAATTACTCTTTTTTTAGGTAATTATTAAGATGATAGAAACCTGAAAGAACCACCAGGTCACTAATTCATCTGAGGTGTGAAGGTGACGACCCCCGGACCCAAGTTAGGGACCAACCCCTTGATTCTATGGTGTTCGGAGTTCCGTGGTGGTTTTATTTATTTATTTATTAAGATGATAGAACTGTGTCATCAATGAATCCCACAAAATTATAAGGAGAGGGAAATCCTAAAAGAAATGTAAAGATAAAACTTTATTAACATACAAGTGTCTTTCAACGTTTTCATCGGGTCCTCACAGTGCACATGGGTAGTCGGTCAAAAGGAAGTACCATTTTTAAAATATATCGATACCTTGTTACAGTTTTGGACCTTTACCTGTAACCATGGTTGGTGTCTGAAACAAGTCCAAAGTGGGCAAAGGTACGTGAGCGAACACACTCCCATACATACACATTAACACACATTAACATAGTGAACACACCTACACACACTGGTGGTGGTGACAAGGTACTGATGTTTCCGGAGGTGAGGTGACGGGGAAATGTCAGCGTAAGTGGGGGAGGGACGGGAGTAGGGACTGGAGACTGTTGGTAACTAGACAAGAGATAGAGACACTAAGACAGTAACCCATCGCGACATATTTACCTCAGTACGTCACACACTGAAAACTCTAGGTGGCAAAGTGAGTCGTAGTACGGGACCTCTATTTGGGTCTAACGAGACCATAGTTGCGCGTACGTGCGCGCGCGCGCACACACACACACACACACACACACACACACACACGATTCAGTGAAGTGAACAAAGGCTGAGACACTGGGGTACCTGATCGGGGAGGTCCGAGGAGACAGGTACCCTAAGAGGTCCGTTCTTATGACCTCACCCAACGGCACGGGAGGAGGTCCCCGAGAAGGGCTGGGTCCCTAGCTTGGGCTCAGAGAACGTAGAGGACGTAACCGTCGTCCAAGAAATGGTGATCGCGGTGGACCCTTCGAGGACCATAGCCACCAAGTAAGGAAAAATAATGACTCGGTATAAGGTACCGTACCTACTTACATGATGCTAAATAAATTGGTAAGTGGGTAACTTCTTGTAAACCCAACAAACAGCAAACCTCTCTAAATAAAGTGATAAAGAAAGAGATATAATTTTAAATACATAGATAATAAAACTTTATCTGTCAAAAAAGAAGTAAAAAGAAACAAAAATAAAAATTCTTAAAAAAGGATGAACACAAAGACAAAATCAATCACAATAAAAGGTAAAAGATGTGTCGTTAGTAACTCAACGTATTTGAAAGTAGTCTACGTATATAGTTTTAAATACGAATAAAAACTAGTGAACATTTTAACAATATGGGACGATAGTACATAGAACCATCTTTATCGGGGGGAGAAAAACTTTAATAAAGAAACCCTATTTAAGGGTTCAAGTCTTAGTGTCCTAGTTTACCTGTTGGTTCAACTACAGAGAACTAGACCGAATACTTTCACAATATGACTGCATGTCAGTGACTTGAACTCATTCCTGAAAGAGGGTATAGAAATTGTCGAGACTCAATACTAGGATCAAGGGTTTGAACAACCTTGTAACCTTTATGGGGTCCTGGAAGTTTTGTAGGACTCCGGACATGGGGTGGGGGTCTCCAACACTAATTTAACCAGACCGTAGATCTGACCCGAAACCTTAAAATTTTTATAGAGGTCCATTAAGAGGATTATACACCTGTTCAAACCTTGAGTGACTCACTATCGTAGACACCTTTACAAGCCACACAATACCTACGTCTTACAATGGGGGAGGAGCAAAGTCACACGTGTGGATCCTACTCCCTCGTACTCCCGTAAAACTCCTGCAAGTAAGTGATGCACGTGAACGAGGGGCCACTTGACAGAGCAGGACGAGAATCGTGCACAAAAATATAAAGTCTTTATCTAGTCTACTTAAGGTCCCTTGTATTCGACAACCTTAGAGCCTCAATCGGAATGTGCACGCATTTTATTGAACCTTAATCTTGGCCACTTCAAAGTCGTGGCTCTGACTACGCTCAAGTGCCCTTCGTCCCGTCCCGTCGTCCCGACCCCTCCTCTCGTCCTTCGGACCCTGGGCTTAGGGTGCAGAATCCTGGGAGGGTCACCTCGTGTTTGGGGGAGGGCTCGTCCCCACCCGTCCTCTCACTCTGTGGACGGGTCACGTGGTCGGGCCAGACGGGAGGGGCGGGGGAGGTCCGTAACCGATGCGGAGGGTCTACTAGCAGTGGGAGGAGTTGTAGATGATGTAGTAGCAGGACCGGACCCGGGAGAAGATGGAGAAGTCGTCGAAATGGCAGCTGGACGGGACCCCCTCGACGGCGGTGCTGACCTTGTGCCCACTCCAGTGGGGGAGGACGAACCGACGCCACTGGGCCCTCTCCCTAGCAGGGACATGGGACCCTGGACCCGGGGTCCCTACGAGATCTTCAGAAGGTTCCTGTAGTGCCTCCAGAATGTGGTTTCTATTCTCGTTCTTAGGTGGTCGTAGTGTCCCTTTTACAGTGTCCGGAAAAAAATTTTCGTTAAAATGAATAAATAACAAACGAACACGACCCAGAAACGACGACGCTCGCGAAAAGAGAGCACCACTCACCACCGATGAGAGATCAAGGTCACGGACCCAAAGAGTGACGCCACCGAAGAGAACGACCTCTCGTGTCCGAGATCCGTGTGTCCGAAGTGATCGACGTCGTGGACCCGAGCCATCAAAGCCGAAGGCCCGACGCCTCGTGTCCGAGACATCAGCACTGTGTGTCCGAATCAACAAGAAGTCGTACGTCCTATTAGGGCTGAACCCCTAGTTTGGGTGCTAGGTGACTCGGTGGTCTTTTCGGGATGTCTGAAACATTTTTTAAGTACCCAAGGTAGTTTGTGTAATGTTTACGTACATAATACTTCTGTCTTGACTGAAGAAAAACACGTCAAATCGGGAAATACACTAGATTCCGTACCAATCAAACTATATACATATATAACATGTGTTATGTATATAACATATATACATATATAACATATATTATGTATATATTTATACACATATATAATATATAATATATACATATATAATAAAGTAAATAAACAAAGAATACAGAAGAAAGACTACGATAAAATCCGGAAAAGTTGAGGGGCAAGTAGACCTGACTTGGTCCCCTATGCGGTAAAATATGTCATAGAGATAGTAAATATTATCGTTCAGAGAACACCAAGGTAAAATTCTGTCCTCGGGTATTCCGGCATCTTGAGGACTCAGATTACTTATCTTTCATTTGTAATTTAATTTCTATTTAATTTTCAACGGATCTCATCACGACAGATCTTCTTGGCGGACCCCACTACTCGCAGGAACCAATGAGAGACTGGGCCGTCGGTGCTCCGGGGGCAGCGGGGGTTTGACACACGACAGAGAGGCCCGGAAGGAAGGAAACAAGGAGAGACGGTGGTGGAGGCACGGAGAGACGTTAGGACCTACAGGGAGGGACTCCCAGTGACTGGGTGATCCAAGACGAGTTGCACAGGCGATCACGGACAGGGCCGGGGCCCGGGACCGTAAGTGGACCGAAAAAGAGACGACCAAACCAAACGCGAATCACGACACACGATATAGGACTCGAGAGTTTTGTATAAACACCTTACTTAGTTCAAAATTTTTTAGACAAGACAAGCCTACAAAAGAAATAACACAAAAAAGAAGAGGAGAGAAATAAAGGGGAGGGAGAGAGGGAGGGAGGGGGGGTGGAAAAAAAAAAAAAAAAACTTATCAACCGACAATCCAGAAACAACGACGAGTACCCGAGAGATCAACACCGGGTGTCCGAATCAACGAGGATCCGTACACCCTAGAATCAAGGGACACGACACGAATCAGCGAGTCAGTACAGGTTGAGAAACGCTGGGGTACCTGACATCGGACAGTCCAAGGAGAAAGGTAACCCTAAGAGATCCGTTCTTATGACCTCATCCAACGGTACGGGAGGAGGTCCCCTTAGAAGGGTTGGGTCCCTACCTTAGGTCCAGAGGACGCAACGTCCGTCTAAGAAATGGTCGACTCGGTGGTCCTTTCGGATTCTTATGACCTCACCCATCGGATAGGGAAAGGTCCCTTAGAAGGACTAGGTCCTTAGTTTGGTCCTAGAGGACGTAACGTCCACCCAAGAAATCATCGACTCAATGGTCCCTTCGGACTGGTCCCTGGTCAAGGGGTGGGTCCCCTCAGGGGACGTGACCTTCCACCTAAGAATTGGTGACCTGGGGGTCCCGTCAGGAGTCGAGGGTCTGGGAGACGTCCACCTTGAATTGTGTGAAACGACTCGTCCTGGGGTCGGGAGTGAAGGAGTGTCTACCTACTACTGTTCAGTAGAGACTCTTCTAAGCGAAAGAGCACTTACCACCCCTTTTACGAGAGATAGAATCATAAAACGTCCTAACAACAGGACTATTTTACGTTTCTTCCCACACTTGTGAAACACTTTTCAGACCTCCGTATCTCCCCATTAACTCTCGGTGATAAATACCTCGCGGGACCTCAGAGTAAAAGTAAATTAGGGGAATAGTCGGGACGTGTGCCGAGAAGAGTACATGTAAATCTCGCCTTTCCTGACTCCGAATCTCTTGGAGAGTCATTTATTGGACCCCACCGCCCCCGCCCCTCACCCCTACCCATCTCTCACCCTAAGTTCGGTCTCGGAGGACTGGACATGGGGACGAGAATCGGTACTGACGTGGTGAAGGGACCTACCGCAGGACTAACAAGGAGTTTCCAGCACTCGGGTAGGTCCTGCCGCCGGGTCTTTATAAAACAGATAAACTTCGTCACACGTTTCGTAGAAACGACTACGACGGACCAGAACGAAATTAATCTTACACGTCGGCGCTGGGTGAGGGGGTAGGGTGGGGGGTGGGGTAGACGGCACCTCTTCACCCTTTCCCACGGTACCCAAACTACTCCAATAACACAGAAAGCACAGAGTAACACTCTGACAAAACAAATCTATTGAAGTCGGGTCTGTGGAAGGAAAGGTCAGAAGATTTCAAGGGGGTGAGAGACCAGTGTGATCGGTCACTAGAAAGAGAACGAGGGGACTGGGGACCGGCGGGTGTCTCGCGACGCACCTCAAGGTCTCCTGGTTACCGAGAGACTTACGCTGGCGACTCTTGCGGTGGAGAGGGCAGTAGCTCAAGACCCTCATTCACTCCGGGAAAGAGGGAAGTGGGTAACACCTACCTAACAGGTCCCGTGCCCCCACTCAAGTTTGTCACCACTGAGGTGTCTACCGTTCCCTGTTTGAAGACGAAGGAGGAAACCACCGGGGTGGTAGGTTCACCGAAAAAGGAAAACGGACATAGACACCAATTACGGTCTGACAGGAGTCCGGGCCGGACGGAGAGAAGGGGGTCCCGGTGGGGGTACTCACAGGTGGGAGGAGGGATCGAGGAACAGTCAATGGAGATGACGAGGAGGGGGGTCTATGACTGTAAATGGATTCTGCACTAAGGATTGTAGTTTCGTAGAAGTCAGGTCGTCTCTCTTATGCAAACGCAGGAGAAGAGACCCAAGTCAACGGAGCCGGACCGTCTTATTCGAATGGACCCCTGTCAAACAGAAACGGAGGGACAGACAGATAGGGGTAGAGACCCGTTTCCACTCGGAGTGTCAGGTCTCATTTCCTCGACCACTCGGAAAAAGTCTAGTCTCGCTCTCCGAGTCGAGGTGACGGATCCCTCGACTCCGACCGTCGAGTGGGGAAAGGGGTCCGCCGCCCAGGACTTCTAGAGTCTCCCGTAGGTCGTGGACCCCCGGGACGCGACCCTCGACCGGGACACGGAGGACGAACGGACCCAGCAGACGATGAAGACGTAGACCTTCCCGCAGTTCAGGTGTCCGTTCCAGACACAGTCTCTCGGGGCCCGGGGAGGGGAGGGCCCTGGGAGACGGGAACGACACCCCGAGTCGGTGGGTCCCCAAGGAGTTCAACATGGATCAACCCTTACCCTCCTTTACTGGGGTGTTTCTAACGAACCGTGAGCGAACGAACTAAGACACGGAGAGGACCCGAGTCAGTGTACAGGAAGATAAACCCCTTCACTTTACCTTCTTTCTGTCTCTCCCTTCCCCTCTGTCTCTCTCCCTCCCCCTGTGTCTCTCTCCCTTCCCCTGTGTCTCTCCCTCCCCTCTCT